>JAPVRG010257069.1:0-13191 GCA_029783565.1 Rhagoletis cerasi
GCATGCCCTCAATTCGTAGTCCTTTAAACGTTTGCCATGGTCGTCATCAAAAAAAGGGGGTCTCATCCGAGGCTTTGCTCTTCTTTTCATTGGAAGTGTTTTTTACGTGGCGGGTCCCAAACCCTGCGCACAACCCATTTCTGGGCGGTTGGTGGTTTTTCAACCGAATACACGTTTATATAGCGGGCCGCTTGCTCCAAGACAGACGCCCGCTTGCAGCCGCACCTACTGGTGAACAGACGCTGCAGACTCCAGTGGGCCCTTAAACCGAATAAGTCGGAGTGGCCCCACCGAAGCTCCCTCTCTTTCTTCCGTGACCCAAGGCTCCACACGGGGTTGGTTACCGCATCTCGCACATGGGTTGCTCACGTTGCCCAGAGTGCGCGAACGGGGACGCAAGAGTCGGGATTGAGTATAGCCGCGCAACTGTAACTGCATACCCAGAAGAACGACTATACCCGATTTTATGACTATTATGTAAATATTTCTCTACCACAAAAATACCATATCATCGTTTTACGATAATTATGCAATATTTTTTTTATAAAAAAAATGGTAAACTAACTGCACAAATGTTTAAATTTTTTTATTACTATATACTTACCGGCTTCATGGTGTTAACATAACAATTTCGGAATCTCAGAATTGGAGTTTTTTCGACATATCTGCAACTTTCAGTAACGTCTCAATCGAGGCTTGATTGGACAGTCTGGACTCAGTCGCATTAATCCTGACATATATCACTTTTCAAACGCCGGACAGTATTGACTCCGTGATGTTCCGCGACAATGTCAAGAAAGACGAACGGAGTCATAACTTAGGGAGCTGTTCTATCGCCGTTATTATGGACGCTTTTGATCAAAAGCATCTTACTTAAGATTAGAGATAGGGTTCCTAGAAAAACAGCTTATGCTGATTATATAATCATTAACAACTCTGGTAGATGTCTGAATTCGATTAGTGAAATACACGAAAAGACATTGAACGATGTTCATAACTGGACAACCTCTTTTGGTAGGACTCGAAATACATAATATACTAGCTCCTAAAGCATTTAAAAATTGTCTAGGAGTTGTTATGGACAGTAAATTGACGTGGATTTGGAAAGAGGGATAGAGAATGTCATCAATGCCTTCAGCGCTTGCATAAAATGCTCTTTAAGACATGAGAAATAACCCCTCTACTCATGCATCGGAGTAATTACCATTTCTTTACTGATGTTTCTTGTTCCGAACTTGGACTTGAACAAAAATACATACATATAACCTCCCTAACTACCGCCGCATTTTGCAGACCGATATCTATGCTTCAACTAAAGCAACTAACTCGGCAGCAGCTTTAACTCCTCAAAACCAAGAGTAAAAATATTATCATCGATAGACAGACAACCATTAAGACAGTGATGACTATAATGACAAATTTGCTTGTCCCGGCTCGCTCCGAGACTAAAACTCTTTTAACGCCGAAGGTACTTATCGAAAGTTATCGAACATTCCGCATGACGTTTCTCGAGGCTTCTACTGTCATCTATCGCACATTCTCTCATTCTCTCGCTGTTCGCAGCGTTCGTCCATTTGACCTTTCTCAGTGTCGAAGCTTCTACGTCTTAGGTCGAACATTCTGTCATTTTCTGGTTGCTCGCTTTAAATATTTCGCAAGTCCGCAGTATTCGCCGCAGTATTTATATAGTATATGCATATAAGAGTAAATAACATGTTGTTCTTAAACTTATTATTATTATTATTAAAGCTTTCTTAAGTACATACTGTGATCGCCTACAGTTTACATGAGTTAAGTACAAAAATTTTGACAGTACAATTACACTCGAAAAGTCATTGAAGTTTGATTTATTTGGGCAAACTATTTTTGTTAACAAACCAAAAAATACGGGGTTAATCATCAGGTCTCTTTTTTTTGAAGATGCGTAGGCTGTACTCTTAGCATCACGGAATCAACTGACGTAGACGCCAACACTGTGGTGGTGATTTTATTTTTTTTTTTTTCTGACATTCCGATACTTGCTTTGCAATTGTTTCTGTTTTTGCAAATTATTCTTGAATCATGTTTAGGACGCAAGTTTAAAAAGTGTTTACATACATATGTATTTATATCTTTTTTACTTGAAAATTCGCTTAACGAATCAGAACCCAAAAATCAGCCAGATTAAATAAGTTGCAGATTTAATTTCTGTATGGCAAAAATTAATATTTTACCACTCAAAAGTTACGAATGTCTTCCATTTTACTTCAGCCAGACCAGCCATTTTTCGCTTCTTGCATAATCATTGCGCAAGCGCTTATGCAAGCTGCTTTTGAACAGCTCTTTGCTGCAATTTCTATAAATGGAAGGTTGTTGCTTGGCTTGACTGATTTGTGGGAAAGAATGTTGATATATTGTCAAACACTTTGAAAAAAAAAATGGTTTTCGTGCTTTTCATTTTAAGCGTATGACATACTTTTGATAGTAAATCAAAGAAGTTTTTGATTTGCTAAAATTTTCCTTTCAGTTTAATCAAAAAAGTTTCCCTGGTTCATTTAACTATTGGCCTACTTATGTGAGCTCAAATTACAAGTTGATTCATAAAAATACATAGCAATCATTAGCCAATGCTGCTTATTACTCTGCTTTTCTATTTGCCATATCATTATTTTTTTGTTTTATATCTTCTTTGTCTATGTAGTTCCTCCCACCGTTTTTGCGTTCTAGCATACTTTTCTGACATTTCTTTTGCTCATTAAAGACACTGTTAATCTGCCCAAAAATGTTGGTAAGTGATAAGTGCTGTTAAAGGACCGGTAAAAAATGCCAAGAAAAGAAACAAAACCAGAAAATAGTATAACAGAACCGACAATATACATTCATATGTTCATATGTATGTATGTACATAGGTATGTACATTAGGCATATGAGTTTTTTCTAAAACGTTGCGTATTTCGAAGTGCTTTAAAAAACAATTTAACTAAAAACATCTTTTTAGTCAGAAAATAATATTAATCCTTTATATATAAAACAGAAAAAAAATTGTATTTCTTTAAAACTTAGCATTAAAAAAATGCGAGTAACTAGTAATAAATAAACAAATAAACTTTCTAAAAATATGTATGTATACAGTCTCTAGAGGTCTATTAATGTAGTTTACGTATGTATATACTAGGGTGATTGACTCGGTTTTTCAAACCGGGTTATCTCGGTTTTTTCACAAATTTTTGGGCGGTTTTTTTTTAATCATGATTTTTCGAATGTTGAATAGGCCGATTTTTTTTATTTCCATCCCCGGTTTTTTACCTAGATTTTAAAGTTATAGATTTTGAGGTATAGTCGAAATACGGCAGCATGTCAACTCATTTTACATCCATTATGCTTACAAAAACGAATAGTGGAACGTCGAGTTAAAGTTCTTCGAACACTAATTTTGAACTTAAGCACTGGGAAATTTCCTACCGGTGATTCCTCTTTACGATAAGATTCCCAAAGTGAAACAAAAAAAATGCGCGTTTGAATTGTATTCCCGGTTATTTGGGAATGATCAAGATGACACATCTGATTTCGGTGAGGAGCTAAGTTTTTCGGTCTCAGAAAATGATTTACAAAGCGAATTGGACAAACCCATTAAAGAGACAATCAAAACCAAAATAATTTGCAGAAAAAACGCAACAGAGACATTTTAGAAGATTTTGTATATTTAGAAAAATATCATAAAAGGACGGAAAATCTTGAAAAATTATATAACGCCTTACTGACAATAAGTCCTACAAGTACATTGAGCGAACGAGCATTTTCAATATCAAGTTTTATAAAACTAAAGAAAAAAATAGATTGACTGCAAAACATTTCAACTGCATTTTATTTTTAAAAGATTACTTTCATAGAAATTACAGCATTTAGTTACATGTAATTTTTTCTTACTTAGAACAAATATTGAGTTTTTTGATGAGATCTCATTTACTTTTTGCTTTAAACTTAAAAAAAATTGAATTTGTTTTGTATTGATTGTGTTTTTAAATAAACAGTTTAACTTGCTATTTTCGCTTTTTTAGCTGACCGTAGAAATTTTTATTTATATAAGGTGTTATGAGGCTGCCAATTACTTAAAAAATCCGGTTTACCCGGTTTTTCCTGATTTTAAAATTAGAAACCGGACTTTTTCAAATTGCCATTTTTCGAATAATTCGAAAACCGGTTTTTAAAAAAAGTCGAATAATCGAATACCCTAGTACATACATATGCATGTAGTTTTAATATTCTCAAAACAAAACTATTCGCTTTAGTATGCTTCTACAATAAATCTACTTTTAAGTAATAACCCAAAAAGTAACCTCTTCAATTAAAATTACAAAGCGGTCACAAAAAACAAGTAATTATTTTTAGTTTACAACTTTTCACTCAACAACTCACTTTTTTTAGGAACGCGTTTTTCACTGCATATGTTACAAACTTTCATGGATACTGCATACTTATGTACGTGTGTACTTATACAGGGTGTCCCAGAAGTAACCTGGGGGGTGAGCTCCCTGGTAAGCAAAAATTTGTCAGGTAAAAGTGTCACCGTTTTTTGAAATATTGAAATTTTTTTGAATTTAAAAAAATCGGACCTTTCGTGTATTTTCACAGCATTTTAATTAAAAAAAAAAATAAAAATTATAAAAAATATTTTAAAAAAATTAAAACAATTTTATTTTTTATTTTTTTTTTACATGCAGTTAAAGAAAATACGTGAAAAGACCCGATTTTTTTAAATTCAAAAAAATTTCAATATTTCAAAAGCGGTGAAACTTTTACCTGAAAAATTTTTGCTTACCAGGGAGCTCCCCCCCAGCTACCTTCTCCTCAAGTTTGGCAGGTTACTTCTGGACTCCCTGTATATATATACTTATGTGCACATGTGAGATGATAACCATTTGCTCATTTGCTTACATCAATTTTCTTGTTTTGGTTTTTTTTCGTAGCTGACTGTGTGTAAATTAGTTTCTTACACCGCAAGTTCCCAAGAAATATGCATACGAGTATCACGCGACTTTGCACGAATAGCTACTTATTTTGATACGAGTACTTCCGCTGCAAAGTTAGCTTGGACGCATTTCAATCTTTTTATTTTCCTTGCTTAATTAAAGAAAATTAATTTTTTTGGCTTGATTAAACATCATATGCACATTTCCTCATAGATATTGTATGTATTGTGAAAGACTCTTTTCCTAGCATTTATAGGAAATATATTGGTATATTATCAAAAAACCAGATAAAGACGTAGCTGTATTGGACGCAGTTTTTTAAGCTGCCTCCAAATACTGAGCTGTCATGAAAATGGATTTAATGGCAGCAGTCATTAGGCGGTTAGACTTTGCTTCCTTAAAAAAATTTCTTCACGTTTCCTACGGACTGTATAATGGCTGTATAATGTCTGAATAGGAAACTATGAAGACACTATCTCAACCTTATTTGTGCGCAAAACCTGACGGATAATGCCAAGGTGGACAAATTAAGCATATTTGGTTCTACAGCCGGAGAGTTTAGCCTTCATGACAATACCTCCGACAACGGAAAGAGGCTGATCGATTTCGCAGCAGCACGGAATATGTAACAGAAAGCTCAATGCATCCATAATGCCACTACGGAGTCCCCTGATTAAAGAACCAAGGCCTAAATTGATCAACGTGTGATAGTCGACAGAAGGGCTTCGAGTGTTCTTGAGGTGCGTCCAATCCGAGGATCGAAATGCCGACTCGAATCAATACCATATTTCAGCCAAGATTCGCAAGCGCCTTAATGTAATCGAAGACATGCGCCACGTAGTGGAAGGAAAGTTTGACGTTGAAAGGCTAAAATAGCAACGGACAACCGAGAACTTCTGCAACCGAATCTCAATCCTGCTTAAATTAGCAACTGCTCATCATCCGTATATATTACCTCGAATTGTTGAGGAAGAGATGATTGGCTAGTACCATCCACGCAGAAACAGCTCGTATGGCGCAAAGTGCCGCGCCGTTGCTGTAGAGCCACCCTGCAGCCTAGCGCAACGAGAGCGATGCCGAGAAAAAAGTTTTGAGAGAGATGTCTTTTCATGAGGAGGAAAAGCGAGGCAGAAACCTGGTTATGCTGTCAAACTACGATGATGAAAATGACACTTTGGATATGAATGGAATACTTTCCAATGCTTTTGAATGGCGATCACATTGTATAGAGACGAAGCTCACGTCCTTCCACTTGACCAAAACGATAAGAAAACAGCAACAATTGGGATTAAAAACAACAAAGCCCTTGGAGTAGTGGAATACCGGCAGATCTATTCAAAGGCGGCAGCGGAAAGCAGGTTGCAACAGCTGTTATACGCAACTTTGTCTAATCAGTAAATGGCTTCTAATCTAAGTGTATCAATCTAATTCCTTAAGAAGAGAGATTCTGCTGCAAGCGAGATAAGCCTTCCCAATATAGCGTATGAGGTTCTACCGACGATTAGATTAGGTAAGATTTACAGGGTGGCCCAAATGAGACCTAGTGATGTTAAATACGTGTAACTCTCGTAATAACGGTTTTTTTAATGATTTATTTTTATATGTTAAACACATTTTATGGAAATTTAACGTGACTATGTGTGAAATATGACATCAGACAAATGACCACCATTTTGCTCGATACAGGCATTGGCTCTTTTTAGCGCATTTTGCATTACACGGCGTAATGTTTCTGGTTGCAGGCGCCGCATTTCGTCTCGAATATTCTGCTTGAGCTGTCCAAGTGTCTGGTTTGTCAACATACACTTTGTCTTTTAAATATCCCCATAAAAGAAATCGGGCGCAGTTAAATCTGGTGAACGAGGAGGCCAAGGGAAATCTGAACTTCTTGAAATTATGCGTTCACCAAAAATTTCACGCAGCATGTCCATAGTTTGCCTAGCAGTATGCGCAGTGGCTCCATCTTGTTGAAACCAAAAATTTGGATGTTGCTCCACCATTGGCCGCAAAAAGTTGTCGATCATTGTTCTGTAAGAAGCCCCGGAGACCGTTTCTGGCGTTTCATCCTCATTCTCAAAGAAATATGGGCTGATGATTTTTGTGGCCATAACACCGCAACAAACAGTGCATCTGATTGGGTGACTGATGCTGATGTATTGCCCTTGGATTTTCGGAGCCCCACAACCTACAGTTTTGTTTATTCACATAACCACTTAAATGGAAATGCGCTTCATCCGTCATCAAAAGATTATTTAAAAAATCATTTTGTGTGGCTAATTGTGTAAAGCGAATAGCGTATTGTAGTCGTTGTTGGGGGTCTTGCGGTAGAAGCTGTTGCACAATTTGAACTTTTTATGGATACATCTTAAGATTCAACTTTAAAATTCTCTGTAATGTTGTTCTGGGTATACCCAATTGGCCGGAACGGCGACGAGTTGAGACAGATGGATCATTTGCAACACTCTGCTGCACAGCTTTCACGTTGTCTTCAGTACGAATATTTCGATGAGCACTTCTTCCTGGACGGTCGGCAACTGAACCCAGTTCCTCAAAACGGCGAACTAAACTTGTAATCATGGAAGATGTGGACGCTGATTCTACATTAAAAAAACGGCGATAATTTCGCTGCGTCAGAACAACTGATCGTTGAGAAGAATAATAAAAACTGATAATTTTAATGCGTTGTTGTGGACTGTACGTATTCATTTTAAATTTCCAAGAGTTCAGTTATAATCTGCAAAAAGAAAAAATAAATTATGTTAAAAAATAAAAAAGTTATTTGTGTTTCACATCAGCTGGTCTTATTTGGGCCACCCTGTAGAGGAGGGAGCTGGTCACCTACCAAACCACTATTTCTTTATATGCCTTCTTGGATCCACGTGTCATTAAGGAACCTGGTGAGTTCCCTTGGCTAAATGTCATTTAGGTTATGTACTTTAACGGTGATTTTAGGAAGCGAACTTTGGGCCTAGTAAGAGTTTCGAAGTGAAACTTACTGTTTTCTACTGTTTCCTGTTCCTTGTTAAAACACCTGCACTGGTCAGAGCAAACAACATCACGATTTTACAAGTGTTTCACTATACTGCAGTGGCCAGTATGAAAGGATGTAACTGTTCTAATTTCGTGCCTAGTAAGATGAACTAATGCTTCGAAGCTTCATGGCAGGCTGATATAGGGATATTGGATCTATGAATCCCTGTGCAGCCCCTTTACTGGAAAGAATACATATCTGACACTTCATTGAGGTGAATCCGGCTCATGAATACGATGCGTAAGTGCTACTGAAGACAGTCCCATACCAGCTTTTGGGGTAACTTAACATGGTTTCAGTGCGAGGAGTGCCGCTCTGCCGCCAGAGTATATTTAGATGAGTTTCTTGGTCTACTGCCTCAGAGAAATTTGTGTATGTATGTAGTTCAATGGCAAATGTTTCGGCCTGAATGAGAGTTAACTTGTCAAATGCAAGTGAAAAGGTGTCTTCTGACTAGTATACCATAGGATCCAGCAGCGAGTTGTTCGAATACTAAATGGGCGTTGTCTTTCCGGGGATTGGTCGACCTTTATCCCAGTCAAGTCAGGTCCACAAAGCTAATGCGCAATCCTTCCTCTTGTTCTCGACGAAACTGTGTGAAAAACTGAAACCCCTTTATAATTCAACTATTGCGTGGAATAAGTTGGCCTTCCAGAACCAGATTTCCAGAGTTTGTCAAATCCAGGATATACTCTTTATAAAAAGAATCGAAAATAAATGCCCCCTTTTCCTTGATTTTAAATCGGGAAAGACCTCCCCAGGCTTTGCGAGACAAAACGAAATTTCAGACCTCACTTACGTACAACGTCTTCAATCTGATGTTGGAAAGCGTATTAAGAGCTACGAGTCTAAATCACGGGTACTACTATAGGATCGGTGAGCAATTGATAAGCAGAATTCTCTCTTGACGAACAAAAATCAATTCAACAAATATGTATCTTATCTGGCGCAGAAACAAGAACATTGTTGGAGACAAATATTCTCCGCCATCTTCGTGTGGGCGACGGCTACCGAAGTAGATGGAATGCTGAAATGTATGAGCTTTTTTAAAGGCAAAAACTGCGGAAGCTTGGCGGACAACAAAAGTTAGAACTCCTACAGAAATAATGGACGGACCAGGTCCAGAAGGGCTTTTCTACAATTTGCGTAAATAACTGGCGGATTTTCGCAAATGAGAATGGCGTTTTGACGAAATTTTTTGGTCTCGGCTCAAGCAGAAACTTTGCGTCAAATAAGAAGATGCATGCGCATTGATTCGAATACATACTTATGCCGAAATTCCACTAGACATTGATATGACATTTTTTATGCCTTGCTTTGATAAAAATATTTTTGTCATTTAATGCATATTGCAATGCCGGCCTTACTCATATAATTTATGTAAACTGCGTTCAATTGCGTTTCATATGAATTCATAAAAGGTCACTATATATATGTACATAATTCTATTAATTTCGCAAAATAGTCCTTCCCAATGAACAGGTTTATAAGAAATTAAGAAAGAAAAATTGTAAAAAACATCTATAAATTTAATTAATTGGTTTTCTTTTTTGTCCACAGTATTTACTCGATAATTGCACCCAACACGCTGCGACCGAACTCACAGTATCATGTTGCTGTGAGTGTTCACAAATCCTTAGAACCAGTAAAGGTGAAATTGGGTATAATTGGTTCCAGTTATACCGATTTCAAATTTGCAGAAGTGCGGCCCTACTCAACGCAGTTAGTGCAATTTGAGGTACGCAAACAATTTAATATCCGCTACAAAATTTCACATTGTAAACTAAACCTTCTAGATACCTGCACTGAAGCGCGATCGCTACAACTTGACCGCTGAAGGTATCACTGGTGCCATATTCACCAATGAAACACAGCTCAACTTCGACACAAAGCAGTTCACCGTGTTGGTGCAAACCGACAAAGCCATCTATCGACCCGATGATTTAGTGCATTATCGCGTTCTATTGCTGGACGCCAATCTGAAGCCAGCACGAAATTTCGGTCGCGTGCATTTAACAATACGAGATGCTGGCGATAATATTATAAATAGCTATCGGGATATACGTCTAACCAATGCTGTCTATAGCAATGAGCTACAATTGTCCGACTACCCGAAAATGGGCGAATGGTCGGTGAATGTAGAGGTAATGGAGGAGTCGCACAAAAGCACCTTCGAGGTGGTGGAATACATTTTGCCTAAATTTGTAGTTGATATAGATACAGCGAAGCATGCGATCTACAAAGACGGAAAAATACGGGCAACCGTTAAGGCGAAGTGAGTAATGCTATAGCATTGAGTTTACAGAATTGAGAAATAAATATATGTCTGTGGGAATTTCATACCTCGCTTTGTTTCAGCTATGCATATGGCGAACCGATCAAAGGTGAAGCAACACTCTCCATTTATCCTACATTCTTCGGTTCGCTACAGCCATTTATCAACGATTTGATTACAAGAAAAGTGGTGCCCATTGATGGCAGTGCCTTTTTCGAATTCGATATACGCGATGAACTTAAGCTGAAAGAGGATTATGAACGCGAATATTTATTGGACGCATTGGTGGAGGAGAAGTCTACTGGATCGGTGCAGAATTTCTCCACTGTCATAACGGTGCATTTAGATGCTTATCGTGTTGAGACTGTACGTATACCCAGCTATTATATACCAGGTGTGCCGTTCGAGGTGACGGTAAGTAAAGGCACTAAATAACCAACAAAAGGGCTATATTAATTATTAAATTTATATTTCAATGATTCAAGGCAAGAATCGTGCGTAACGAAGGTGCTCAATTAAAGGATTTCCCACCAGAAGCGACCGCTTATCTGACCAATGTCTATGGCAGCAGCGAAATGTATAATAAGACCGTTTATGCTATTAACACAAATGGTGAATTCAAAATGAAATTTACGGTACCGGAAGGTGATAAGGATGAATATCATTCAGTTATCGTAAGTAGTAGATGAAGTCAATATAAAAATAGGAGTTGAGATACGCCCTTGAAGTATTCTCTTAGTCCATAAAGGCTTAAATATTATTTGGTAAGAAGTTTGATAGTAAAAATGTTAATGGAGTAGTAAACGCTGATAAAGTGGCCCGTCAGTTGTTGTCATCTTCATTATCCGACACGGAGATCCCGAAGCCTTATAATTATATTCCGCCAATAGGCGCTGACCACAAGGCTTCGGGTGTGAGGGTCGTCCAGTTCGATGGAACTGTGAAAATATAGTAGATGTCGCGCTTATTCTGCCCTTATGCTGGGCTGTAGAGAAGTAGCATCAGCATGACCTTAGTTGAGCCAGCGTGAACCACGCATCAAGCGGTAAGACCGTTTCCTCTGTATTGTGCACGATGTTATCACGGTGTATATAGTTCAATGTAAAGCCTTCCAGCTATCTCACGTGCCTGGGTAGGGGTTCGCTATGGAGCAGAACGTTGTTGGGATGGTTACCACAGTGGCATCCCTAAATGAATTGTTTCGAAAGGAAGGTGTTGTGCTAATTTACCCGCAGCTCCTGTGCTTGGTCATGGAGGAGATGTTCCGGTGACATGAGGTGGTAGTCTGTAGCCGCCCTGCCTTTTACACAAACGCAGCGTATGTAGTTCACCATTTAAGTAGAAGCTGACCTGAGAGCTGACAAGTGGCGGTGGTGCGCGCGAAGTAGTAGAACAGGCCGTGGAACATGACGCTTAGTATTTTGGGGTTATTTACAGTCGGGACGTTGGCGCCGTTGACGTCGGCGGTAAGGTTTAGCTTTACCTCATTTGTACTTGCTCAGAAGTGTATAGCGGAGAATTTTGTCGTAGAAGTGTGCAGGTTCCTGAGAGTGAAGAATCTTTCATGGCCGCGGAAATAGCCTGTAAGCTTCTCGCAAGGCTGTAGATGTTTTAGTCTGTCGTTAAGATGCTGCGGTCGTCGGCGTAAGTCACTAAGGTAATCCCAGCTGGTGGAGCGAGTTTGACTATTACAGGTTTTGAGATGCTCATTCCATCTTATCAGAATAAAAAACCATAATCGTTCTTTGTCAAAAACAAAGCTCAAATATCAGGGCTACCACATTCGTATTTGGAATATGAATTAGTTAGAACACTAAAGTCACACGTTGTATGTTTTCAAATGGCTTAAATTATGACAATCTTTTCTTAACTGTTGGGATTGAGTCTGGATAAATATAATTTCAGACCTAAGTTGTGGCAAAATTACGAGAGTATTTCGCGGCAGCTAAAGCTCTTCGTCAATGTGTGGTGATTGATCTCCAATCATGATGTCGTTTGTGGCTTATCGGTATATCGTAGGGTCCGGTGGTTAGGTTACGTAGGTATCGTCTGTGAGCTCATAGAGATGTTTTTTAACGTGTCTGGGGGGAGGCTCTGCTTCCAGCAGTTGCTTGCTAAGCATTAAAATGTGCTACTTAACTCGGAGCAATGAGGCCTCACAGTCCGACAAATTGACTTGCTTATCGCCAGCAACGTGTTTTTGTATTTGCCAGAAGTGCTGCCGGCTGGGGATTTGAGGATCTTGTTGCGGCGATTGCGGTTGTTTACGCGAAGAAGCAAGCTGTCAAACGTAACCCCTAACATTTTAGGATTATTCAGCGTCGAAATTGGTGCTCTATCAACTGGATGCCTAATTGAGGTCCGGTAATAAAGTGGGAAATATCGGCGAGATGGTCATTTGCCTTCAAACAAAGGTCATCAAGTCCATTGTCGGATGACAATATCGAGCAATCGTCAGCGTTTAATCAGTAGCGGGTATGGGATACTACCATTTGTGGCCGCTTCTTTAATCCTTCTAGGCTTCGAGATTTGATCTCATCAAATTAGTGACAAATGTCGACCACTCAGGTATTTCGCCGTCTACCGTTTTGATCCTTGCGGGAGAGGAAGTCTCGTTGTCCTCTAGCAACGTGGAATGCCAAACGCTGTCGAATGTCTTTGTAAAATCCTATGCTACCAGAACAGTTCTTTCGCAGAGGCGGTTACGCTGGCGCTTCGCTGGAGTCATGTGACACCACAAGTGTCTTCATTGAGCAAAATCAGGGCTATCACTGAATCTATCGTAGTCTGAATTTTCGTAAAATCTACGAAAATGCTATCACTGAATTCGAATAGCTGCGGACTTAGCGCATGTTCGTAGCAATTCGGGTTCAGTGATCGCATTTCCGTAGATTTCACGAAAATCATACTACAATGGATTCAGTGATAGTCACGAA
>JAPVRG010257073.1:0-10107 GCA_029783565.1 Rhagoletis cerasi
CGGACGGACGGACGGGCGGACGGACAGACAGACATGGCTTAATCGATTTCTCTTTTCATTCTGAGCATTTTGGTATATATATGTCTATATCGTTCTCGATTCCTTTAGGCTGTTACAAACAACCGTTATGTGAACAAACTTACTATACCCTTGTGCACAAGTGCGCTCGGGTATAAAAATGGGAGAAACAGTAAAACTTAGAAATAGAAATAACAGAAAAAAGCATTCTAACAAAATAAAATCCAACAACGCACGCACCCTATGATGGTGGCATGTACTGTGTGCGCTCGCTTTGCGCTTTGCCGGTGCGTATACGTAACGCGCTTGTTGCCTGTGCGCACCGCTGCGCTCATTTACTAATACAGTTTTCGCTGCAATTCTTTAACTTTGCTATAAAAGTTGCTGTTATTGCTTCCCTAGTACATTTCAGCTACATTTTTGTACATTTTATGTACTTACTTGCGAACTTTTTTAGGCTAGCACTAATTTTCTCCTTTTTACGAGTTTGTATTAAGCTTTATAGCGGCTGGCTACTTTTACTATTTTCTTCCGCTTTTCTTCCGCTTTTCTTCCGCTTTTCTTCCGCCTTTCTTCTATTACACAATTGATACCTTTCTTTATTATGAATTTTAAACACAAAGAAGAGGAAGCCTTTTTTAAAGTTTCCGTGCGTCCTTTCATTATTTTTTCAAAAAAAGGTCGCTTTCTTATGCAAACGACTGAGAATAGTGCCAACTTTTCGGCAGTTCTACCTTCATTCATACAACTATTTACTTTTGCCCCACTTTTTGACTTTTTCCCATTTTTTCTAAGTCTTCATCTACTTTCCGTTACCTTTACTTCCTTTATTTCCAATTTCCATTTGCGATTTCTGCTTAGTCATTGAATTTCAATTCAATTTGATTTCTTGTGTGGAATTCCTTTGCATTTTAACTCTTTTCTTCCGTGCTTATTTCCTCTCTCTCTTCCCCTTTCCTATACCAGCTGCCAAGTTGCTACTAAGTAGTTTATAAAAAGTATAGTAAATCAGCACTGTGTTAAGCGACTAGCTGTTTGGCTCAAAGTGCGCTTTGCAGCTTTTGCCATATCATCGTTACACAAGCCAACATCAGCAATTTCTCCCATTGCCTTTATCATCACAATTTCCGGCAGGTTAACCATGGCATTATTAGTTGAAGAGTAGTGCGTGTTTTTTTTTTTAAAGAAATCTTTTTTATAGGTATTGTTAGCCTCGCATTTGGCAAATCTACATTTGGCACCAACTTAACGCTGACTGAGTGGCAGCTGCTGCTGATTTTTCCTTTTCCGTTTTATATTTCCCATTTCGTCCTAGTCTATATTTTCTTTACTTTTTTATTTTTGTTTTTCCAAGTTTTTATTTTTTTTTTCTATTTTTTCTGTTTAGTTTCCTTTTCCTTACTCACTTTTTCTTTTTTACTTTTCTCTTATCCTAATGGTATTAGGTAACATGCTCACCTGGCACACTTGCAACACCTACTACATATGTTGCATGCATTACCAGTACAAAATAGGTAATTTTTGAACATTTACTATCGGTTTCACGAGCGCAATTTAAGTGAAAAATAATTTTTTTTCTGTCATTTTCCATATTAAATTCAAGTAAAAAAATTAATTTTCACTTAAATTTCTTTCGTGAAACTGGCTCTTAGTAGTTTTGCTTTTGCTTACATTTTGCTGTTTTTATTTATTTAATTTTATAGAAATTTCGATTACAAATTACCACCTTTTTCATCATATTTGCCTTTTTAATTCTTTTGTTTTTAATTAAGTGATTACACCATGCGACAGTAAATTTTATACACTAAAAAAATCAATATATTCGCGATACCATGGACCAAATAGAGCAAAACTGCGTTTTTAGTTTTTCTCTCTGATGCCGGAATTTTTTTAAAAGCATTTTGAAACTTCAAAGATATGATTAATTCAAAAAATTATTAAAAAAATTTAGTGGAATGTAGAGTAGCAAAATGGATATGAAAGAAAAGAGAAAATTCCACAGAATTGTAGAAGATTAAATTTTTGGTGCAAAAGGACGAATAGGTATTGAAAATGACCTTTTAAAATTTATCATTGAGTATCCTTAAAAATTTTAAATATTTATTTTTTTTTTAATTTATTTGTTCAAGACTAATATATACACCGCCACATCCTCGAATTTCGTCCTGCTAACTATATTAGCTTAAAAAAGGAAAATATTTGAGAGGGAATTGTCAATACCTATTCGTCCTTGTGAGCCAAACAGCTTTAAATTTGTATAATTATAGAGAATTTTATCTTTCATTTGGTACCCATACTGTTATTCTACATTGCACTGAAATTTTTAAATAGTTTTTTGAATTAATAACATCCTTGAAATTTCAAGATCCTTTTATAAAAAATCCTGACGTCAGAGAGAAAAACTAAAAAGGCATTTTTACTATATTTGGCGCCAGTTTTGTGAGTATATTGATTGTTTCCTGTGTTTCGAAGTTTTTTGATTTTTGTCGTACGGTGCTAAGCTATATTTAAAATTTAAAAAATTTTGATATTACAAATAAAAGCCCATATTCGAAAATAGCGCTGCGAAAAATTAGTACATAAAAAGTATAATTATGTTTAAATATTTTGTATAAGATTTGGAAGCGGCTTATAGAAGAGTAGGGGCCTACTGCCAAACTGGTGTTTGAAAAAAAGCCGTTGTAATCATTGAGCTGGGCAAAAGGGTGTTCCTTATTTTTGTGGCAAACAACAACTACAAGAGTTATCAAAGGTCAATGCGAGCATTTTTTAATAAAATATCTCGCAACCAAGGCATGGATTTTAAAAATTTCGATGGAAAATACTAGCAGACCCGTCAGTATTTCGGGGCCTAACCGCCAAAATAACGTAAGCGAAATTTTTTTCAAAATTTTCTTTTTGATGCAGAAATGTATCTTGATGAAGTAGGAACATTTTTGCATCAAAAAGAAAATTTTGAAAAAAATGTCGCTTACGTTATTTTGGCGGTTAGGGCTCGATTTGTTCCGCCCAATATTATTTCCTTACTGGAAAACGAAAAAAAAAAATAATATTAATGAAAATTTTCTTTTTAATGTCATTCAGAATTTTAACAATTGCGCTCGATTGCCGGCATATAGCTGGTATTTTACTTAAATTACATTCTAAACAAATTTAAAATTTTTTTTAAGTAAATGAGTGTCTGCTTTTGCCAATTTTATGGTTTATATTGCCTTTCATCTTGCCTTCGTTTGCCTTTTCTGCGATATTTAATGCCTTTTTCTGAATGTTCCGCAATTTTATTTTGCCTTTTTTATCGCTTACTAAGTCCCAAAAATCCGTTCCGTGCTTATCTGAATTGGCCTAATGATAGGTAACAACTTGTTGGAAGGTTTAGAAGGGATGTTTTCTATCAGGAGCTCTCCATAAGTATCACGTTAAAGCTTCCGTACTGCTGCTGCGTTTTCCAAAGGTTTCAGATAGAAGTGGCAACTGTTAACGAAAAAATAGATACACTGCGCAGGGATCTGATGTCCATAAAGATGGTAAGCCGGTATCGGAAAGTGAGTCGGTAGAAGTGCCACTGGCCAACTATGGTTCAATCTTGGGCAGATTGAGCCCATATCCAACCAAAACTAGGATATGCACAATCGCAGAGTCTTGAGTGAATCGGACTTTATTATTATATTATTATCTCATTATGAATTAATATGCATATTTACATCTTAAACGTGTTTTCCAAACTTTTTATCATTTACAAAAATATGAATATGATAACTCTAGAAATATTTTCTCTTTTTCAGACCGCGCAGCAGCCTAATTAAATCTTTTATGTCCATATAAAAGCCATCATTAAAGTTTTGTAAAAAGCCTACTAAGGTAAGAAAAATACTATAAAATATCTATGTAGAATAAATTAACCATATATGCAGTATTCAAAGTGTGATATAAAAAACGAATATTCATATATCTCTGAAATTGATCAGAAAGTATCAGAGCGCAATAAGGGTTGAACTCTGCGGTATATCAAGCTGCCGACAACACTTGCGGCGCACTCAAGCATTCGATATAGGATCGTCCGATTGGGAACTCTATTTCAGTGAACAACTGAGTCATTATCGTCTCCATTTAATGCTTTAACCCATTTTGTATCCAACTAAATTGCAATGAGCTAATGATCCGTCCAATATGTATTTTTTTGAGAAGAAGAAAAGAGCGGCGAAAAATCGTGATTTGCGAAAGGCTTGTGACGCTACTAGCCATGAATAAAATTCAAAAATTATATCAGAAAATAAGGCAGCAGTTAAATGGTTTCAACTCCATGGCTAGTTCCTGCAGAGAAGAGTTTAGAAATCTCATAACAGACGCTCAGAGTACACTTGAGATTAAACAAAGACTTCTCAGCTGACGCTCCGGTGAAAAGTTTCTTCCGCACGGCCACCATGTAGGACTAACAAAGCAAGAGCAACCACGAACACAATGGGAGGTACAAGGGCAGTAATATCTGTATATGTTTGGTGCGAATAACTGGCATAACCTCGTAATAGAAACAGGCAGCTAGCGAACTTGTTTGGACTCGACTCACACGAAAAACGGTTGTAATGCCAAATAAGAAGTTTTAATCTAAGTTTAGAAAAGAAGAAACAGTTGTAGACAGCTATTCTGTGAAAAAGTCTGGACTTTTAAAGAGTGCCGTGTTTCGAGTGCCAACGGTGAGTGACGAAGTCTATGGCTCGTAGAGATGACTTGAAAATAAAACAAGATGGAAGATGTAGCTAATAGAGCTTTAATATTGGTGATTTTCTCAGTAGGATTTTTATGATTGATAAGTAAATAGCTGAGAAAATTTCACAGTTATGACTGTCTAAAGAAAGGAGTTTTATACAAAAACCACATATCTGAACAATCATGGGTTAGGGCGATATACTTCATAGAGCACCGATCTTGATGATTTTCTCTGTAGACTTTGTATGACTAAAAAGTAATTTGCTCACAGAATTTGGTCGTTGTTGTTGTCTAAATAAAGGAGTTGCAAAGCAAAACATTAAAATTGAACAATCAGTTGTATGATAGCTACATGTTTTAGTGGTCCACTTTTGTCGGCTTCGACAAATGATTAATGTCTTATAAAAAAAAACACCCGTGTACCAAATTTCAGTTAGATATCTCGGAATAGTTTGATGCGCACAGACAGACATACAGACGGACATGTCTAGATCGACTCAGCTCGTCGTCCTGATCATTTTAGTATACTTTTTATGGGTCTATCACCTCTTCTTTTGGTACTTACAAACATTTGTAAAGAAATCTCTCGTCCTTCAAAGCTTACAATTTCTAATAAAGAAATGTCATTAAAATAACTTCTTGGTATATTACTAAGTTTTCCAAAATTGTTGTGCATTTTTTGTGTGTAAATAAAAGTACTCGATTTAGTTTTTGTCCTCAAAACCCGATAATTCTTGGTTCTTCACATTTATTTGTTCCCTGCGGCTATGGAAGGAAAGGTTGGGACATGTGTTCTGTTGTGTCTGTTTGTGGCAGAGACCATACCAAATATTTTTGTACATTTCATAATAAAATACAAATTTTAACTTTTAACTTTTATTTTTCTTTTTTTGTGCAAGAAATACGGACTATTTATTTTTTTATGGCAAAAATAAGTGGCAAAGTTTGCCTGATATTGTTGTGAGCAGAAAACACTTGTTAATTTTTTCTTTTTATTATTTAAGCATTAATTGCGAACAAAATAAAGGATTAATTGTACTTTTGGGCCTTAAAACATCCCAAAACAAATTTTAAAAGTTCCCGAATAGTCCTGTAAAATCCCGAAAGCTCACGAAAAAAAACACAGAGCATCCTGAAAGGTCCTGAAAATCTTCAAGTAAGTTTATGAAAAAACCAAAAAAACTGAAGTCGGTATATTCCGAACGCGAAGGTTCTTAAAAATTCCCAAAAAATTCGGAAACGACCCGAGAAGACAAAAAAAAAATCCGAATAGTCCTGAGAATCCCGAAAGGCCACGAAAAAAAATTACGGATTATCACGCAAGGTCCTGAAAAAATACCGAAATATTACGAATGAATCAAACACGTTGTACCCCGAACGCAAATTTTCTAGAATAAGTTTCCGAAAAGTGCCGAAAGATGTCAAAAAAATTCCAAAAGTCTCGAAAAAATTCCAAATAGTCTTGAAAAATCCCAAAAATCACGAAAAAACATGGACTATCATGCAAGGTTCTGAAAATCCCCCAGTAAGTTTTCTTCAAAATCCTCAAAATTTCCCGAAATCACCCAAAAAAGTCACGAAAAGTCACGAAAACCCAAACACAGAGTATGCCGAATACGAAGATCTCGAAATATGTCCAATAAATTCCAAAAAAAGGGCCGAAAAGTCCCGAAAAATCCCAAGAAAAGTTCCAAATAGTATCGAAAAAATGCCAAATAGTCCTGAACCCCCCTGAAATGCTACAAAAGAAACACGGATTATCCCGAAAGGTCCTGAAAATTTTTCAATAAGTTTCCCAAAAATCCTCAAAAATATCCCCATATGACCCGAAAAAGTCCCGAAATGTCACGAAAACCCAAACATGGGGTATCTAGAAAGGTCCCGAAAAAAATCGAATAAATTTCTGCAAAATCTGGAAAATAAAGCACTAAGAATTCCGAACAGTTCACAAAAAATACAAGGAGTATTTCGAAAAATCTCGAAAAAAAACACCGAGCACTCCAAGTTATTATAAAATTCATAAAGTCACTTTAAAGATAGGGGCGCCTTTAAGAGACACAGTACATTAAAATGGCACTTTAACTAAAAGGAAACTTTTGTAAAAGGAACTTTAAAGTTTCATTATTAAATCGGCCCTTAACTACTTATAATAATAATAGTTTCAAATGTGAACAAATTTAAAATAAAAGCCACTTGTTCCTTAGCTTTAAACTATTTAAATTAATAAGTACCTTAAAAATAGGGAATAAGCGACTTTTATTTTAAAACTTATTTATTTTTTTAGAGTAAAGTCAGAAAAAATTTTTTTTTTTGTGTTAGACCACTTCCGCTCTCACGGCCTCATTTAGAAACTCGTTATGTTTATCAGTAAGCTCAGTTTTCGAATGGAAAAAATCTAAGTAAAAATTTGAGCTCAGCGACCCGAACTCCTCTAGAGACACTATTCTCATTCATGTCCAAATAAATGAACGTAGACAGCGTAATCGATTACAATGCCGCAGATGAAGTTTGTTAATTACATATGTATACATGTATATTGAGAAGTAAATTAAAAAGGCAGAAAAAGTCACTGTTGGCTACAAAAAGCAGTAGATATGTAAAAGGCAAGCAGTTAACTCGTTTCGCCTTCAGAAAAGTCTATAAAAAATCAGTTAATCGTTCTAACAATGACAGCTGATAAGCGCTGGTTATGTGCTTACTTATGCGTTCAAATATGTATTCTCATTTGTCTTAATGCCAATCGTTTGCTGTCAATTGACGCGACAAGTTAACCGACATGCACCGCCACTCCACCTTTTTCTGCAAGCCAACGTAACCACAGCGCAGCAGCAATTGACAAGAAATAAAAAAAAATCGCTTTCATTAGCGCCACAAAACCAGCCACACAAACCAACCTGCTACTAACCGCTGATGGTTGAGAATAATCGAACTAATCAAACAAGCAGGATGTGTATGTACGTAAAAAGTGTCTGACTATGAGTAGGAGATGGCAGAGGTGAAACGAAAACTAAAATGAGTGTTGTTGCTAAACCACAATAAAACCAAAGGATAACCCAAAGCAGTGTTGTGTAAGAAGATTTAGAAAATATTTATATGTAAAGCGCAAAGCTGTGTGTGTGTGGTTGCGAGAATGCTTGCTAGCCGACCACTCAAAGTCAATTGCGGAGCAAACGTATGCGACCTCCGGACCCTTACTTAATGGGGATACTCGTATATACAGAAGTGCACAAAAAAGTGAATGTGCCGGAACGTTTGAGAGTTTCAAGAGGAAGCAATCAATATTGAGTAAAAGTAGCAGGAGGTGCAGTGCAGTTGTTGAAGTACTTTTGCGCTCTTTCGACACTTTAATGACACACGCGGGGTTAAAGTAATCAACGTTAATGCTGCTTTGGCAGCAATGGGGTTTTATTGCCACTCGAACGGGTTGATTGGTATTTGAGTAGCGCATAAACTAACACACACTTTAGTTAGATCCCTGCAGGGAGTCACGTTAGCTTATATATAACTTTAGTCTGTTTATGCGAATACTAGTACTAACTATTAACTGTATAGTTTGTTCGAAAAAAGCTATCTACTTTTGTGCAGCGACGACCGCAAAAAAGTCAGACCTGGATATTTTTGCATTAGGTGTCAACTAATTTGTAACTAACTACTCTTGGATATAAAATATCAATAATAAAATATTACCGTAATTTTTTTAAATTGTTTAATTGCTTATTTATTAACATTATTTATCATTACATATTTTTTTATTTGTTTACATATTCTGAAAATATGCTCTAAGCCCCGACTCAGGGGGGCGGTGAGTACCTTCAAACCACTAAAGTCACCGGGAGCGGATGGGATATTCCCTGGCTTGCTATTATAGAACATAGTCGTCCACGGACTGCTCCAAGCGCTAACAACTACTGGGCTAACTTGCGAGGGATACGCCGACGACATTGTAATAATATGCAGGCGGAAATTCGAAAACATCCTGTGTGATAGAATCCAGCTAGGGCTGAACGTAACCAAAAAAGGGTGTGTTAAAGTGGGGCTGAATGTAAATCCTGCAAAAATCACTACAGTACCATTCTCAAGGAAATATAAACTTGATAGTCAAAAAACGTTAAAGCTAAATGGAACCAACATTATTTACCAAAGAGAGGTTAAATTCCTAGGAGTAATACTAGACCAAAACTACTCTGGAAAGCACACTTGGAAGAAACTGCGAAGAAAGCTGTAAGATCATTTATGACGTGAAGGTCCATGGCAGCTGGGGATGCACACCAAAGATACTGAGATGGATCTATACGACGATAGTACGAACCATGATAGCTTATGGAGCCATCATTTGGGCCGAAAAAAAACTGGAGCCATGAGAACTTGTCCAGCCGTATCCGATCTTTTAGATGTTACCCCTCTTTATATTCACATACATAATCAGGCAATTGTGTGACAACATCAAGGCGCACGCCACAAATCGGAGGAGAAGCTCGTCCAAACACTAACATATGTGTAAGCGCCAAATTATTATTATTATTATTATTAATCAGGCAAAAAGAGCTTTACAAAGGATGACTGATTTCAATATCGGCGCAGAAGGGTTTCTTAGTCGTGGGAAGTTAGATATTCTCATGAAGAGGTTCCCTGAAATTACAATACCGGGGGATACCATGCGTTCGAGGTTTAGCTTTAAAAAGAAGTTCAGAACTGATCTGAGAAATAAGAAGAGCTGAGCAGGCATATCCGAGACATATCGGATAAACCAAAATATGATTACCTGATACACTGATGGCTCATACACCGAAGAGGGTACCGGGGTAGGGGTAGTTGGACCGAGATTAAGATACTCGGAACCCATGGGAAAACAGATGTCTATTTTCCGGGCTGAAACATAAGCCACAGCAAGATGCGCGGACTTTAATATCAAGCGAAACTACCGGAATCAAAACATCGCAATCTTGACTGACAGCCAAGCGGCTATCAAGGCCCCCAGATCTCACCAGATAACCTCCACACTGGTGATGACAAGCTGAATACTCTTGGTCTGACCAATAAAGTTTGGGCTCTCTGCATTCCGGGACATATTGTTATTAAGGGAAACGAGATCGCCGATAAACTAGCGAAGAAGGGTGCATCAACCCCTTTCACCGGCCCAGAGCCCTTCCGTGGCTTGGGAAATGGAACAGTCTCTGCCATTGTTCGGTTAGAGAAAGAGGCTCAAAGAAATTGCTACTGGGATAATCTACCAGGTCTAGAGCAGTCCAAAGCACTTTTAGGAACATTTAACCTAAAACTCTTCAAGGAATATATGAGCTTATCAAAGAACAACTTAAGAATTGTTACAGGAATCCTGACAGGACACTGCAGGCTGAACTATTACCTGAATAAACTGGGAATTTA
>JAPVRG010257075.1:0-10612 GCA_029783565.1 Rhagoletis cerasi
AAATAGATTGGCTGTCTGTTGTGATTGCAGCTTTTCGACGTTCAGCTTTCCTTGCATTGTTGGACGCACATTTTTTGATGCACAGAGGCGGGTGCGTATCTTGGCTGCAACAAGATAATGGTCCGAGTCGATGTTTGGCCCTCGGAGCGATCGCACGTCAAACACTGGAAGCATGCCTTCCGTCTATCACAACATGGTCGATTTGGTTTCTCGTTTTTCGATCTGGAGACAGCCATGTAGCTTGATGGATATTTTTATGCTGGAACCTAGTACTACACACTACCATATTTCGGGCCCCGGCGAAGTCGATCAGCCTCAGTCCGTTATCGGACGTTTCGTCGTGGAGGCTGAATTTTCCGACAATGGCGCCAAAGATCCCTTCCTTGCCCACCTACATAGGTTTTATCGGCGTAATGAGTACTACTCCTAACTCGGACGCTATTAAGCATACCCCCACTTTTCATCGCCATCTAGAAAAAAGCTTTGCTTTTACAGCTTTTTCATTTTAATAGCACAGGAGGCAGGAGTAGATGACAGCTTTGTTGATAGACGATCAGACCGATGTACAATTTTTGAACACAACTTTGGGGTCGTCTCTCCAAGCAGACTCAGCTGGGAAGAGGAATGAGTTAAACCTCGGAGAGACAATTATATCTGGTATGCCGACGTCGATGCAAGGATCTACTACGGTTCACAACCTCTAAGGCTTGGCGAAGGATAACTGCGTCTACCTTATTTAGATCTCTGGTCACAATGTCTATGAATTGACAATGAATTCTGATATTCTTGCCAGGAGAAGGCCATTTCAGGAGCCTATAGACTCAGGACTCTTCCTCGGTTTAAAAACTTACTGAAAGTAACCAGAAGGTAACAGACAGGCCAAAACAGTGCAGAGTAATGAAGCACCTTTAAAACTTGGGTATAACACATTTTGACTACTGCAAATTGTGTAGCGAATAATAAACAGTAGACCGCATAATATGCCACAGTGAAACTCTCACCAGCCCCACACTTTGCGTCCTGGGATTACCTTATTTTTGCATTTCAGCAAGGAACATCACGAGACTTCTGAATAAGACGTGGATAAGAGAAGACATGCAAACCAATTTAGGTTGGTTAGAAAAGATCAACTTTGATCTCAGTGGCTTCCAAATCCAAACGTCTTCTAGTCTAGTAGATCCAATCTTAGCCTTGAGGCTTGTAATAAAGTTTCGGTATTTATGAAATTGTTTCCACATTTTGTGTTTTTTTTTAGAAAAAAAGCTACATTGGTTTCAAATAACGCACAGCTCGCCTCAATCTTTCATTGCAAAAAACTATATCCGCAAATGTGTTAATCAAATCCAATACTAGCCAAATTTAACTAGAATCAATAACTTACAATTAACGTGTATTAACAATTAATTAATGATTTCTATTTGCATTCTCAGTTATCACTTCAAGCGAATCGCAAAATGTAAGGCATAGCGAAACCATGGAGAAACGTTATCTTAAACAGAGAGAAAAATTCGCAAAAGCGTGAAATGGAAATTACTGAATAGGAGTGGATGGAATATTCAAAAGATGTATTCTCCAAGATAACATTTTAGAGAAAAAAAACTAAGAAATTTGTTTACAATTTGAAGTGTACGGGGCAAGGTGAATTCATATAAATGGTGTTGCTAGAACAGCTGATTTGATTTGCCTCGGTACACATATCGCACACCATCTTCAAAAGAGTCACAACTCAAAATTTTTCATTTTTGAAATAATGCGCTAAAAATGCTCACAGAACTTTTATTTACCTTTCAGCAAAAGCTGGAACAAAATTTTATTTTAATTTGTTGAAAAAATGGAATGTAAAATCTCCCTTGCCCATATGATTAACATGTGGTTTGAAATATTTTTTCGAGTTTTATGGCAAACGGGTAATTTTGAGTAGTGTCTCTTTTGAAGATGGTATGCGATATGTAAAAACTTCTTATTTCGGTTGAGCGAGTGAGTGAGTGAGAGAGATATAGTGTTGGCATTTTCTTCTTTGAGCGACGAATAGCTGAAATTTGACATTCGTGTACCAAAAGCAAAAACAAAATACATGTAAATTTTTGTTTTTGTACTACCGCTGCCACCTTACATGAATTTGCCTCGGTGCGGTGAAAAGAAATAATAAAATGGATATTTTTATTCGACTTCAAAACATGTAGGAGGTTGTCAATTCGACGGAATATTTTTTTATGTATGTTACCGGAAAACTTTGTACCACGTAAACCGTTTTCGATGATTGATTGATTTTTTTTTGGGGAAAGCTGGTTTCTCAAGAATGGTGCCATACTAATTTGGCTTAGTTCCAATGATTGGATCATGAAGAAATGAACAGAACTCCTAAATTTTCATATGATCATTGAAGTAGGATGTTTTTTCTTGAAAATTACTTGTTCTTCTTGTAAAGCAACTCAAAAAACTTGATTCTGCAAAATTAAAAATAAAAACTTAATACATAACTATAAGGTATCGCCACACTAGACTTAACTATGTAGAATAAAGATTCGCATACAGATATATGAGTATGCGCATAGATACGTACATAGGTATAATGCTTAGCTGTCGCAACTGAAAAGGCGTGGCTTAGCTGGTAATAGAAAAGGAAAGAAAATAATTTTTAAACAAGTATCAAATTAAGCTCGTAATGGCGTTTAAATGTAGACATATCTGTTTATACATAGGTAAGTAAGCTTGTGAGTTTAACCAGCACTAAGAGCGAATAGTTGCCCTCTACGAGTGAAGTATGATTCCTCTTTATAAAGCTTATTTAAATTTTTAATTACCGATCACATAGAGCATGAGACAGTTTTACACGCAAAACTAGGGTCCAATTATAACGAAACTGCGAATTTCCCTCTGAAGTCAGGATTTTTTTCAAAATGACTTTGAAAATTTGAATATATGATTAATAAAAAAAATTATTTAAAAAATTTGGTGCAGTGTTGAATAATAATATGGGTATCTAATAAAAGAGAAAATTTTTGGAATTGAAAAAATTAAATATTTTGTTGCACAAGGAGGAACAGGTGCTGAAAATTTTCTTTTTAAACTTTATACTTGAATTTTCTTGAAAATTTCCAATAGTTATTTTTGGAAAAAATATGAGTTAAGGACAAAGATGCGTAAAGGTAAAGGCAAATGTGGAGCTCAAGGTTAATTTAAACACTTTGCTTATATAAGGACAAAGGCGAAGGTGAATATGTAGATTAAGAAAATAATAAACATAAAGGTAAACATAAAGATAAATATGAAGAAAAAGATGAGAATGAGGATACCGATAAAAGTAAAGATAAAAATAGAGGAATAAAGATAAAGTTAAAGGTAATTGTATATAGATAGGGACACAGACCCAGCACACCTTAACTCACCACACCCAATCTCACCACACCTCACCTAAACTCACCACACCTAAAATACCACACCTTGATGCACCACAACTGAGCTCATCGCACCCATTCTCACCAAAACTCACCTAAACTCATCACATCTCAACTCAACTAATCACAATTTGGGAAGTATTTCGGAATTTTAGAGATTTCCGGTATTCTCCGGACCATTTCGAGATTTTCGACCATTCCGGAACTTTCGTTATATTTATCCTTCTTGATATCTATAATTTTATCGATAAAGTTATCCATTTTTCAATCGTTACATTTATCGATATATTTATCGATATTGTTATCGGTATATTTATCGATACATTTATCTACACAGTCATCAAACAGGGAGGCCTTTCATCATCAGTCGAGTTCAGAAACCTAAATTCCTAAACAAAAGCGAAAGGTACACTACACCCCTCTCCTCTAGGAAGCGACGCACAGTGGGCCACCCCATACAAGTTAGCCGGAAAAAAATATTTGATTGCTTCTGATGCTTGGATTTGTCGTAAAAAGTGGCCATAAAGAAATTCACCTTGATCGGGGATCGATTGGATGACTCCAGAGGTCCTTTAAGGAGGTTTTGTAGCAAAAACGGTATATTGAAGGTATCTATATATAAATACGCCACAATAAAAGTTTGAACCCTATTTTTTGACGGCACCTTTCGCTCGATTTCAATACCGATTTAAAGGATGTAACTTCCTCTAATCCAGAAATGTTAACCCCATTATACAGGGGGCATGGCATCTGACATACATACTAAAATGTGAAAAGCGATATATCTCTAAACCCAATTATGCTGGGGAACTGAAACTTGACACGGATGCATAGATTCTAATTACCCTACTCACGTTGAAAAATTATAGGTGTTGGAAAAGGGGGCGTGGCACTTCCCATACAAACTGAAATTTTCATATCGCTTAAGCTTACGTCCTGAAATTTGGCACAGCAACATGTGTTATCAATACCGTATTTACGGCGAAGAGTGGTAGGTTTTGGAAAAGGGGGCGTGGCAAAATTCAAAAGTGTTTGAAAAAAGATGTCGAGTTTCGACAACTGGGCGATACTAGTATAAATAATTTAACTGGTAGCTATTTTAGAGATATCTTAACCTAATTTAGTATGGCAAAAGCTTTTTTAATGGGGGTATATGGTACATATGATCCCTTTAGAAGCAACTCTTGGGTAGGTATGACCCTTTTTTCGTATTTTATTACAGACTCGGCTTGATATATTGTGGAGTTTAACATTGTTGCAAGGTCGTGCAAGGTCTGGCTTCAGTATTATCTAAAAGAAGATATCATGAAGAGCTTCACAAAAAAATATGAAGAAAAGTACATGACAGTACATTGTTTAGATTGTCCAAAAAATTGCGACTTTGTTAATAATTGACGAAAAACGCCTAATTTTGACGCATTACTCTAGCTACGTCCCTTATCATATGTGACCCGGCCCATGAAAAGGTGGCTTATGACTCAAAAAAGAAAGGACTTTCTAGTTTTCACCACGTGAAAGAGCGTCTCAAAAACTATCGAAACCATGTCATGTCATGTTTTGAGTCATATATATCAATTGTTTCATAAAAAAGAGCATCGTTTTCTATGTCAAATACATTTTTTTCTAGCGTCTTGGTACACTACTGTAATGAACAACAGACCACTTTTTAAAAATTTCTATTTAATTTTTGTACTTTTCAAAAAACAAAGCTTCAAAACTTCAAATTTGACCTAAAAAAAAATAACAAAGTGGGCTTTCAAACACCAAAGGATAATTTTTTCTATGTAATTGAACATTTCTTAACAAGTTGGAATTATCAAAACATCAAAATTCGATTTTGAATTTTTTCCGGCTAAACTCGTCATATGGCCCATTGTGCGACGCCTCGCGTGAACTGCAGAGACTTGCGAGGCGGTTGGGCACTCTAGAAGCCAGGACCCTGCCGCAAGTGCGGCTGCATTTCCGCTCGTGTGGTTACCACCTGGATTACAATCTCTAGGTTTATCCATTATAAAATTCGACAGTTTAGTGGTAGTCCGTACCCCTAACCACTAAGCCACAGCGGCCGCATAACCTGGCTGATATAAAATTCCATCAAAAAAAATTTGTATCACAAATGATATTAACTTTGGTCAGCACTTGAGTTTCAAATTGTGCCAAAATCGGGCAACAAACGGCAAGGAATGGAGCTTTCTTATGATATGCATGAAAGATTATTTTGAAGTTTTAATATCAAAAATGTGTCTTGTTATAATTTAGCATGCCAAAAATTTGGCAAAATCTGAAATTAGCTCGATTACAATCAGTCGATCACGCGCATTTGTAACTAATGAGTAGACTTAGGATATTCTAAGTATGCGACTAATTAACTACATATGTACATCCATGCATAATAAAAGCAAAATAATAATGATAGTGTTATGCATATGTGTGTGTTTGTTGTTTTAATATTTTTGCTACTCCAGTGAGTGTTGATTGCTGGCAGGATAAAATGACGGTAAAGAATCTGGGCTTCATCTAATATCGATCGTTAGCCAAAAGAGCAAGAAGGCCTCTTAATTAGCTCAGGAAAATATCAAAATACTTATTCGCATACCAACAGGTATTTAATACATATAAGTTTACATGCAAAATAAATAGTGTTGCCACATATTTTGTTTTTTTGTATTTCACTCTTACGTCAAAGGAAATGGCTAATAATTGTAGATAGTAATAACAAATACGATAAGCGATTTGTAGAGGACGTTCTTGGCAAAATTAACCTTACTGTGTCCATGTTGAGCCTTTGATAGACGATCTTGATTAATCCCGCCTCTTGTATGGAAGTAAATCAGCCGCTCAAAAGTTTTCACTAAAAATTAATGATGAAAATAGAGGAGCATTTATAGGTCTTGGCCCGAAACTTTTCCAAGGAATAGGTCGACACTTAAGCAGGTATAATTACAAACAACCCAATTGTAACAAATCTAAAGATCAGAAACACGAAGTCGATGCACAGCGGAAGAGCAAATCACGCATCAGTAACAACTATGATGCTTTTTAAGATTTTGTGGCGCTTTCGCGGTTTCAGTTTGTCGATATCTGGACACATCTTTTTTAGTCTTTGGAACTATTTGGAAGGATTTAGCTTAAAATTTCTAAAAGGCTCTAATTAAAGAAATTCTAAAATTCCTTGAAACTTGCAACCAAGACTTGAACCTCCGGCAACACTTTCCAGCATTTAAAGTGTGCTCAAGTAGTTACCACCAGCGTAAGGCTGTAGCATTTCACTGAAAGAAAAAAATTAAGAAATACGCGCACCTTAGCAGAAGAAGCCTCGCAGAGAGCAGGCTGCATAGGCGCCAATGTGCGAGATCAACATTGATAACACCTCCTGCAGCAATCAACACACACACATATTCGCATAGTAGAACCAGCGCATGGCGCTCACAATGCTCAACGGCTTTACAACAATCAGCTTCCAGTTTCAATAACTAAACAGCGCCATGCAGCCTAATGTGATCAGCGCGATAAAAGCGAGGAACGCGCGCGTTTACACAAACACACACATCCGCTGACCAATAGTTTTTACCAGCAACCAGCAGCAGCTACAGCTACAGCTGATGTGAATCGATTGCGATCCACCAAGCGATGAGTGGCAGCCACTGAAGTGTAGATTGCAATAAAGCTGCTGTGGAAGAGTAAAGCAGATTTAAGCAACAATAGTGATATCTATACTGTTTATGTACGTATTACTTTGTGTAAGTGTGTGTGTGTGTGTGTGAGTGTACTTGCATCCTTACTGCAGATCACAATCACTTTTGTAATATTTTTTGAATTTAATTAGTTGCTTACACATCGGCGCCCACTCGCCAAAATAAATATCTGCACATACATACATACATGCATATAAACTTACATACTAGTGTTTTAGGCGTTAAGTTGGCGTTTATGTATGTTCATAGATATGATAGGTATGTACGAATGTGTGTGTGCCCCTAAGGTGATTATAAATACATATTTGAGTTGCGATAAACCAATCGGCAGTGAGCCACTCGAATGGAGTGGGCGTGACTGCTGCATTAATAAAGACATCTTTGTTGATATGATTTTAGGCGTTGATAGCGGTAATACTGCGCAGCTTCAGTTGTATTTGGTGGGTGTATGTATGCCCATTTGTGTGTGTGTGTGTGTGGTATTGTAATGTAATGCGCAGTGAAGTTCGTGTGTTAAGTCTCTTGATTTGTTTTGATGGCATCTGTGCATACATTGATGATAACACTGCCCATTAGCATTTTTTCTCATTTTTTCGGGGATGTTTCCTCCGGGAGCGGAGTTTTCAGGAGCACGCATTTTATGGAAATTAAGTTGGAAGATACAAATATTTTGCTAAGTTGATACATTTTATTAAAATAATTGATTTAAAAAAATTGTTTGGGGTGTTGGGGGGCCCGGAACCGGTATTCCCCCGCGTTCGGATTTTCTCTTGGCGGCCCTGGTATTGGTAATGGTAATGGTAATGGTAATGGTAATGGTAATGGTAATGGTAATGATAATGGTAATGATAACAATAATGATAATGATGATGGTAATGGAAACGGTAATCGTAATAGTAGTGGTAATGGTAACGGTAACGGTAACGGTGACAGTATATAATGGGAATGGCAGTGGTAATAAAGGCTATGGTAATTTTTATGGTAATGGTAATGGTAGTTGTAGTTGTAGTAAATAGAAATGGTAGTGCTAACCGTAATGGTATATGCCTTCGTATTCGCACCTATTCAATTCGTGTTTGTCTAAGTCTTCGTCTCCGCATTCGTCTTCGGGCTCCTCTTCGTATTCGTCTTCATGTTCGTCTTTGTATTATTTTCTGCATTTGTCTTCGTCTTCTTGTTACTCCTCCTGTTCGTTCTTGTATCCTTATATGTCTTCATGTTCCCCCTTGCATTCGTGCCCGTCCTTTTCTTCCGGTTCTTCTTCGTATTCGCATTCGTATTCTTATTCGTCTTTAAGTTCATCTTCGTTCTCGTCCTTTTCTTCGTGTTAATGTTTGTCTTCGCCTCAGCATTCGCCTTAGTTTTTGGAATCGTCGTCGTGCTGGTCTTCATGTTCATCTTCATATTCGTCTCCGTATTCGTCTTCGTGTTCACGTTCGTCTTAGTATTCGTCCTCGTATTTATCTTCATTTTTGTCTTCACATTCGTCTTCCTCTTCGCGTATTTCTTCGTGTTCGCCTTCGTATTTGTGTTCATATTGTCTCTGAATCGAGGTATTTTCAAATCAGTCCAGCTCACGTAAATCTTAATATATTTCCGAAATATCTTGGAGGAAGTATTAAAAATAAAATAAAAATATAATAAAGTTAATAATTTCGATGGAAAAGCAGTAGCGATATTTTTGTATGGAGAGTGATACACTCTAATGTACATAGTAGCGACAAACAATAGCCCTATTCTTTTTGTGAGGTTATCATGAAATGTATTGGAAGAATAATTATCCCCATATATTTTTATCATATAAGCATACTCAGGAGATATAAAAAAATTCTTTCCAGATACCAAACGAAAAGAAATAACTCGACTTTTCGACTAAAAAAAACAAAATCAAAATCATTTTATCCGTTTTCGAGCATTTTCTTAAATAAAAAAAGACCCAATTAAAAAAAAAAATGTCTTAAAGCGTTTGATTTTTTGTCAATTTATACTAAAGTTGTACAAAAGAATGTTTATTTTACTCTAAAGAACTTAAGTTCCAAAAATAAAGTATATCTGCAAAACCTAAGTTACTAGAGCGCTTTAAAGTTTTAAAATTTACCCCGAAAAAACCAATATTTCCCGCCCTTTTTGCTACAGAAAATGAAATTACCACTTACAAAAATGAATCTATCGGTAAGTGTAAAGTTTTTTCTTTAAAACTCCATATCTGTTCATCTTTTAAAATAAAGTCAAAAATATGTATGTAATGTAAAAATCTCGCACAGACTGCTCCGATTTGAAAATGGTTTTTTGAATTTGAAAAACTTAGCTATCTGGGAAAGATAATTTCGACATTATTTGAGGCAACCTATAAAAAGGGCGTGTCAATATGCCAAAATGTGGATAAAAATCATCAAATCGTTTTTAAAACTGCTATAAATCAAAAGCGAATAAATCGACTGAAATATTTCTTCTTTGCAGGTAATTTTGAAAAGATTACTTAAAAAGTTTATTATTTTCTACTATAACCTAAATTTGTGAAACAAAAGTGACACTTTTCAAAAAAAAAGGCTATTTGTGTGTATATTCGCTGTGTGCCAAATGTTTCAAGCTACGTTAAGCTGGAATAAGCAGGCAAAGTAAATTATATAAAAATAATAGAATGTCTTTTAATTATATTAAAAGGGGATTAAAAAATATCAAAAAAGTATGCTGGATAATGACTCTAAAAAGAATCCAATAAACCATCAAAAAGGAACCAAAAAAATGCTCAAATATGACTCCAAAATAGCTTCGAAATTCACTGAAAAAGAGTCACAAAACGCACCAAATTCATCGGTTTTGGAGTCTTTTCGGAGTCAATTTATAGACTCCATTCAGCGTGCCCGCGTAGAACAAAAAATCGCTTATTTAGGGCTCCGAAAAGAGCTCTTTTATGAGGGAAAAGCTCCGTTATAAGAGGACTTATAGCTCATAAAAGAGTCTTTTAGGATCCTTTTGGTTAGCCGAGAAGCTGAGAAATTAAATGTGTGTGTATGTGTGTGCTAATTGGTTTTGTTGCTTATTGCTTTTTCGTTTTTTTGTATTTGGCGATGAAACATAATATTGATTTTGTATTTCCATTCTCTTCATTGCTCTTTAACATTATTTGGGCATATCTGTGTTACAGCGTGCAATATGTGTATCAAAATTTCTTACAAATGGATTCGATTTTAAAATCTTTCCAAAATAATAAAAATAAAGGTCGATAATATATACGTGTGTATTGAAATAAATTAGGGAAGAATTAATGATAAAATACCCTTTAGCTGACATCAAAAAAGGAGGTGATTCAATTTTCGGCTATATGTATGTATATTTTTTATGTATGTTTGTTCAGTGATATTTTCGTCAATTACACTAGTTTACACGAAAAATTAACCTTTGTAAAAAATAATTTTCTAGGCTAACTTTAGGTCGCTGAACATGAAAACCAAACCCTTTTTTTTCAAAGAAGCGTTTTCGAGATTTTTTCGAAAAACGTGTTTTTTGGTACCCCTC
>JAPVRG010257089.1:0-10976 GCA_029783565.1 Rhagoletis cerasi
ATTTACCCATCACTCACCTCCACTTTAGTTCCTTCCCTAGCCACTTTCCCATTAGTTATATCGGAAGAGCGGATTTGTATAAATGCGTCGTGTGCCTTTTGGCGACAAATTACTAAGCAGCACAACGCTTCGCAATTTGATATCACCCTGTATATACACCGTGTCCACAATATCCGGTTTGATACGGTATTTAAAATCAGTTATAAGTTTGTCATTCAAATAAACCTCAAATCCATTTTCCGCACACACAATGGCCAATCGAAATGTTTTTCCAGGCCGAAAGTCTGTATCCAATTCGGAGCGTTCCTCCTCTGCCCACGCGCCGTTGAACCAAGCATTTCGGCATACAATCGCCTTGCCGATTGCGCCACTTTGTTTCGAGAAGCGTGGATTAAAATGGAATGCGATAATCGGATGAGGCCAGTAATGTTGGCCCTTTTGCAGATTAATGTAAAACGATTGTGGCAGCAATTTAACGCGCCCCACAATTTGTAAGCAACGCCCTACTTTTAGCGAATCAGGCGGCAACAGCCCATAGTAGGGAAGCGGTATGCCACAGGCGATATTTTTCATTAAGGCAATCGAACTTTTAATACCCAGTGGCGCCCAATCCAAATTCGAGCCATCCACTTCATCGTATGGCACTAGCGCTGTCTTATCACCATTTGACTGCTCATTGAAAATGTCGAGTGCCATACGTATTTCTTTGGGATCAACGCCCGGTATATGCTCGGGATAGAACTCCACATCTGCGCGTTCCATGCTCACATCTTCCACATCGCCCTTCACCTCGATGGTCGACACTGATGTGTAGGGCAAACGGTGCGCATATTTTGCAAAATGTATGCCATTAACGGAGATCAGATAGTCGCTATCTGTTATGAAGATCTGCATGCCAAAACGGCTGCCACGATGCAGTGAGAATGGCAGTGCTGATGAGACCTCCTCCTTGCCCCATACGCCTTTCGCCTTCGTATTGCGTACAATGTAGTTTTGCGGCAGGCGTGGATTGATGTGCAGCGCAACATCGCGTGTTGCATTCTCGATAACGAAATTGATGGAAAACCTGAAAGAGAACGTGAAATGATTAATTTTTGTTAAGAGAAAAGTGATGGATGTGGACTTGCCGCTCACAATTCAGCAGAATTTTTCCGGTTATTGTAAAACTGATGCCTTCCCTCAAAGTGCCGATCTTTTCGTTTTGATACACAGGCAGCGGTTCCACATAGTCATAGAAAGAGCTCTGCAATTAGAAGACGAACACTCTGAATTAATATGATAGACTTCGCACTAAAGGCAAATTATTGTATATAAGTATGTTTTAAAAAGATTTAAATTATGCTCAAAATGTCAACATGCACTTCGATAGTTTGCAATCAGACGAAACATAACAATCAACAACACACTTGATGAAGCTATTTATGTTTCTATAAATATATTTAAATAAAAGTTTTTTGTTGTCACAAAAACCTGCCTATGTGAATAAATACAGAACTTAAATAACGTAACAAAATACAGAAGGTTTCAGTGACTTAATTTTCCACCTATATTTAGTAGATAAAGGGTGTATTCGTAAAAACTGTAGAGATTTTAAAAGAATAAGTTGTCAGCGGTTTCAAGGGGCTAGTTCCTGCAAATAAGAGATCTGTGAACACCTTACTTTTAAACCTGGAGAGCACCGGTTGTCAAGTCATATCGTACGCTGATGACAAAGCAATCTTGGCAACAGGAAAATCTTCAGGCCCTGAGTGAGTTATTGCAAAACGCACTTAGTCTGGTAAACACGTGGTCTAAGGAATGTGGACTTAGTGTTAATCCTACCAAGACAGAAATGGTACTTTTCACAAGGAGGTACAAAACTCATTGGTTTAAAACTCCCACCTTAAATGGGGTGGCACTTACTCTCTTAACCGAGGTCAAATACCTTATTCTATTCTAGACAAGAAACGGGACTGGAAGCGGAACACTGAAGACCGCTCCAGGAAGGCCAATACCGTCCTGCATGCCTGTAAGACGTCTATAGGCAAAAAATGGGGAATAAAACCACATATAGTACACTGGATGTACACAGCAGTGGTAATACCCATCCTCTTCTACGGGGTCAGCGTATGGTAGCCTGCGCTAAACAACACCTTGCACAGAGACAAGTTGGAACGAGTGCAGAGGACGGCTGCCATGCTCGTCACGGGAGCACTGCCCACTATACCCACCAAATCTCAGGGAATAATACTAATACTGGATCTCTACGGCAAATTTCGGTCCGGCTGCAGTGCAGCCAGGTTAAATACGATATACACGGAGAGCTTAGATTTGGACACGCAAAAGTACTTGAAAATCTACCGGATAATCTACGACAGTTAGATTATACCACTCCTCTGCTCTCTTTAGACAACAAATTCTCCACAAAAATCCCAGAAAGGAACGAATGGGAAGGGGCCACAGATTTGGACCCAGGGTCTACTGCCATATATTTCCACAAGGTTCCAAGCTTAACAAAAGAGTGGGTGGCGGATTTACCCAGACGAACTCGCGCTAAACCTCAGTTTTTGCTTACCGGGCCATTGTAGCGTCTTTAAAGCAGAGCTCAACGCCATAATGGAGGCGGCTCGGTGGCTCATAACCTCCGCCACTCCAGGACGGCCTATTGCTATCTATTCTGACAGCCAGGCTGCTATCAAATCTCTCACATCTAACGAAGCAGCGTCCAAAGTAGCCATAGAATGCAGGAAGACTTTCAACCGGCTGGCATCAAAATGTTCCTTGACTGTTGTATGGGTCTCTGGACATAGGGACATTCCTGGCAACTGCCTAGCCGACGAGCTGGAAAGGAGGGGGACGGAATTATCTAAAGTTAATTCTGCTCTGAATGCGGGCATACCTATAACCTCCTGCAAACACAGACTGAAGGCTGTACTCATCGAGGAGGTGAACACCAGGTGGGCTATGGAAACCACCTGCCATACTACCAGGCAAATTTGGCCAAAGATTGATGTAAAGCGACCCATAGCTCTTAATCGGCTGGGCCGCTCCTCTCTCAGATTAGTAGTAGGGGTAATCACAGGACACTGCCTGCTGGGCACACACGGTAAGAGGCTAGGATACCCCACCAATGATTTTTTTCGCAGTTGCAGGGACGAGGAGGAGGAGCAGACCATCGTACACTATCTCTGCCATTGTCCCGCCCTGGCCAACACGCGCAACCAACTCTTCAACAAGTACTTTATGGATTGTGGAACACACTTTACAATGGCATGGGCATAGTGGAGCGCATTAAGATCCAACGCTTGTGCTGATTTGGACATGTCGTACGTATGGCTAACGACGCTCCGGAGAAAAGACTCGCCACACATGGAGGACAACGGAAACAGGGGCGTCCATGAACACAATAGAAGGATCAAATACAGAAGGACCTACCTGCAAATGATTATTTGGCGCAACTTTGCGAGGAAGAGAGGCATTAGGCGAAAATTCTTGGCCCGGCCAAAATACTTTGTATGAATAATTAGCAAACTATAATGGCATGAAAAAAAGGATCAACTCGATTAAAATTTCCCTTTAGCTACATAAGCAACCCTGTTGGCATTTGCTATGAAACACGTGATTAGTTCAATGCGATTTATACACAAAAACCAACTGAAATTTGCAATTTTGCGAAGTATTTGTGCAGGCCTGGGTTCAAGCCCTGGTCAAAGCAACATCGCGAAAAAATGGAGAAAAAAGTTTTTTCTTAACAGTGGTCGCTCCTTGGCAGCCAATGGAAAGCCTCCGAGGGTACTTCTCCCATGAAAAAGCTTCTTTGTGTGAACATCAAGGCGCATGCCACAAAGTATATTATATTTGATAAAAATAAATAAATATATTGGCGCTTACTTAAACGTTTTCTACGTGTTTGGCCGAGCTCCTCCTCCAATTCGTATTCTGCTTCTTTATGTTATGACAACAAATGGAGAGATCTATACTTTTACTCCGCCTCCGAAGAAACTTTTTTATGGCAGAAGTACACTCGGAGGTTTGATACAGTGGACGACAAAGTCTACGAACATAGAATTTTTCACAATGTATGCAAAGTTTTTTATTTTAATTTCTTTTAGCTAATTTTTTATAAAAATATAGTTCATACTACAACGAAATACATACAAATAGAATCTCTAAACTTTTTGCAAAACTCAGGAAAATTCAATAAATTTGCATAAAAATTGGAAACTTTCTGATAAGATTTTTTATTATAACATCGTACAAGTTTCAAGTGGCTACAATTTTTTGCTGACGGTGTTGTGCATTTTCTTCCATATAAAAAAATTGTCGAAGATACTTTCTATGGAAGAAAACGCATGACAGTGTCAGCAAAAAAAGTATCAAAAAATCAACGGAATTTTTTATAAACTTCAGACTTACACTTTAAAATTTAATGGGCTACAAATCTGCAAATTTAAAATTTTTCTAAAAAATCTGATAAGAAATATGCCAAATTTTATGCAAATTTATTGAATTTTCCTGAGTTTTGCAAAAAGTTTAGAGATTTTATTTGTATGTATTTTGTTGTAGCATGAACTGCAATTTTTATAAGAAATTATCTAAAAGAAATTAAAATAAAAAACTTTGCATACATTATGAAAAATTAGCTATACGTAGACTTTTGTCGTCCACTGTATATCGTTTGGACATTTTTTAAATTAAATTAACACACACAAAAAATTTTACACTTTTTACGTCTAAGTGTTACTGCATCTTTTTGAAATGAACGAAAATATTGATGATTTTTTATAAAAAGCCATGACAACTGAAGTTTGTTATATTTTTTCAGCTAATTTAAATTTGAAATGTTCCTAGGTTGCTTTACGAATTGTTTGTTTAAAATACTTATAAAGTAAAATATAAATATTTCATGAACATTCTTTAAATTTATACTTAGCAACGTAAAGTTTGGTGTCAGCACCTCTTTTTGTATGAGGAAAAATTTCGGAAGGTGCCGTACCCTATCTCGTATAATTTTTTTTTGGACCACTCTAAGACTATGTTCAAACATGCCAATTAGCTGAGGCAATTAACTCCTTAATTGAGCCAACGTGTTTGGGTGTTCACACTGTTCTATTAGCGAAATGCAGTCAGCTGTTCCATTAGCTACAGTGATGGAAAAGTTGGTGCAAATCGTAATTTGAAAGTACATTCGGTACAAGCACACCATTTTAGGTACATTTGGAACGTAGCCAAATAACCTTTCAGGAAATCTTTTCTTATTTTTATTGACATTTCAGCGCATTTTCTGGTGTGGGTAACTTTTCCAATAGCCTCTCTTTGTGAAAGGTCATATAAATGATAAAAAAAAAAATGGTCAAAGTAACGTAACTGTAGTTGATTGCGCCAGATAAACAGAGAATATTTCTTTTTAAAACTTCAGATCGAGTAACTCGGAGGAAAGTGATTCACCTTTTCTAAAACAGTTTTTCTTCGCACTGCTCGAAAATATTCTGTCTTTTTATAGCCAAATTTGCTTGATGTGAGTCTAAAATTTGATATGCTATCGAAGGGAGAGGTTATCCTCTGATTTTTTCAACTATATACATTGTTCATATACATATTTATTTTTTAGGAAAAATTAGGGTAAATGTTTCCGCGAATTGGGTACAATTTGAAAATTAATGTTCCATCCCTGGCGGTTGTTTATTCACTACACAAACCTGGCTGATCGTTATTTATTCAATACACATACCCGGAAATCAAAAATAAACATAGAACACAGGGTTGCATACAGAATCAGACACAAATTGATTGCCAATTAAGTATTAATTGGCAATTAATAATTTCAAACTTTGTATGGTAAATTGGGTAACAATTAAGGCTTTAATTGCTGAAAAGGTTCTTAATTGCCATGTTTGAACATAGTCTAATGTATATATGTATGTAAAAAAAAACAAAATTGGGAATCGTTTTCCCTCTCTCTTTAAACCATTTTTATGTGGTTGGCTGTAAGCACTTCCAGGCGGGGATGCGTAGTGTGAAGCCGCCACAGCTACTCCACCTCCAGTGGCTTTCGAAGCAAATTTCCGGGCACATTCGCGTCTCTTATGTTCATCTGTTATGTCCTTGATGTTTGAAGCAGAGACAGTTTTCATCTGTTGTTGGAGTCAGTACAGTTTACAGCTGTATTAAGAGATTTTATGCTGACTGTCTCCTCTTCCTCGTTCATTTAAAAGAAAAATTCTCATCTATTCCTGTAGACTTGACTGAAACCGCAAATGTCTTTGAGGACGAAAATATGGTGCTTCGAATGGTGAGCTTGAGATGTCGGCATAATTTTTCTAATTAACTCCCTGTGTGTGCCCGAAAATATATGAGGGATGGTTGCCGAAACCTTAGACACAAAGGACTCTTCAGATACTCTAAGCGGTGTACTAACGAACAGTTCTTCAAGCGATGTATTGAGCTCTTCTTTCAGTGACGTTCGCAATCTCAGAAGTACTGTTGCCAAAGCATTGGGGCATGTGGTTGAAACCTGCGATATCAGAGCTGTTTTCGCTACTCTAAGTTCGTTAAGACTCTCAACAAAGACGACTTAAACTTCCTACCCGGGTCCGTTGTGATTTACGACGCTTTCTAGAGGAATGGCTGCCGGCCAGTGGATGGTAAATCTTATGTTAAGCTGCTAAGTAATGCAGTTAGGACACAGTAGATAGGCACTTATGAGTTAGGATAGTTTGTCTGACAGCGCTGATATAAATGAAACACTCGTGCTTCGCTGAGTTAGTACTGGGGGGATACTCTGTAATGCGATACTAAAGAGGAATGTGATACGATAGGCAATCACCACTGTGTATTACTTACGATTCGTTTTCGCATTGCATTTCAGAGTAGCCCACCCGAGGTTACAATAGTTCATCGAGTAAGATATGTACTTCATCGCAAGATTTTCAAGATGACATAAATTGATGGCTATCGCCCAGTTAAGACAAAGTAGCTTGGGGCCATCTATATATGAACGCTTTAAAAATAAAGTTGGGCATAAATTTTTTGTTTTCTGAGAGTTGGGCATACATTTTTTGGTTAAGGAGCGATTCGATGCCAGCTGGTTAAGAACCCATTTGCTCTTAATGGCTTTCTCGGAAATCGTGCCGTTGGATTTTAAAGCAGCCTGGCTGAAACCTACAGTGGTCAGGTAAACGCAAAGCGATGTTTAAAGAGAGCTCACTGGAGTAAATCCCGCTACCTAACATGTAGTTTAGTTTATAATCATCTGCGCAGATAGCCGTCGACCCTGAGTCTAGGTCTATTCATATGGAGAATTTTCTGTTTAGACATAGTTTAGACATGTCATTATATGGTCTAATTTCCGTAAATTACCCTGAAGAGCATTGCAGCTAGCCAGGAATTCGCGGTACGGTAGATCTACCGGTGGAAAGTTTAATATTAATTCCATAGCTTTGGTAGAATTCGAAGGAAGGGTTCCCATGACAAGCACGGACGCCGTCCGCTGCGCACGTTCCATTGTGGCTCTGGATAAAATCGGTGACGCCATAGAAGAGGATAGAATGTATCCAGTGTACGATGTGTGGTTTTATTCCCCATTTCTTACTATAGGGTTCTGGAAGGCGTACACGGCAGTAATGGCCTGCTGGAGCGGTCTTAAACGTTTCGCTTCCTGTTGAGATTCCTGTCTAAAATGATAGAGTAGGTTCTTCCTCCTTCTAATTAGGCTGGTTTGAAGTAGGGATTTTATATTTCCTCGTAAATGGTACTATGTTGGTCTGGTAAGATTGACACTGAGTTCACATTTCTTAGACGAGGTATTTACAAGACTGAGGGCATTTGGTAGTAACACAGTCAGAACTTGCAGATGTTTACTCGATGCTATGGTTCCTATGTCATCAAGATATGCCATGACTCGACAACCATTGCCTTTAAAATTTAAAACTAGTGGGTTAATGGTTACGGATTGTCTCTGGTAACAAACTAACAATCCTGATAAATATAAGTGAAAGTGCCGAAAAGAATCTCCAAAGTTCCTAAAATATTCCGAAAAAGTAAAAAAGTTTAAAGAAAATCTTGTAAAGCTTCGAAAAATTCCGAAAATCACGAAGTATTTCATTATTTTGTCAATCTCAATATTATTAGAAGTCTACTTAGTACTTTAGGATTTAGCACATCTCAAATACCTAAGTACTTCAGTATTTAGAATTTAGCAACCCTTAAATACACAAGAAATCTCAAAATAATAAGTAATAGGTATGGATATTCAGTATCTAAACAGATGTTTTGAATACAATAGTATTTATGTATGTCCATCAGTGCTATGTGCATATGTATGTGATGTTTGTACACATGTATATATGTATGTACAATATAAAAAAATTATGATAATATTTGTACGATTTTAATTGCGTTCATACATATGAAAATGTATCTAAATTTAAAACAAAATTTAAACTATCAAAATAATTTGCCAACATATTTTTACCAAACAGAAAAAACTCGTAAAAACAGTCTTAAAACATACAAACATACATACGCATGTAGTATGTACATTAGCGTGGTCCTTAAATATATGAAGCACATTTTTATATCAGATTTCCTAAACCTCAACCCCTACATCGATGCTAATATAGTCAAAGATATCACACATAAATTTTGGTCCCGATCGAAGACCGTTTAGGCGTGTCGCACAGGGGTCAAAGTTCAGATTCATTGTATATAGTCTCCATAGAGGAATCGGAATTTTGAGCCCTGTGCGACACGCCTAAACGGTCTCCATTCAGGACCAACATTTTTGTGTGATATCTCTGACCGTGGTATTACCGATTGAGGAGGTGAGACTTCAAATTTCATTTTTAAGGACCACTCTAATGTATATATATATAAACATTTAGTCTTCTCACCTCAACAAGAGTATTATTATTCTCATTTATAAAATAAACTCTATAGATAAACCTAAACTAAACATTAACTACTAAAGTCCTAGGTTTTAATATAAAAAAAACTAAATGTGTATTCTACGTTACAAAATTACTCGATTGATGGAAAGTCTTGCCTTCGCCTTTCGAGGATTTATTCTTTCTAGAGTCACATTTACGAACTATTGTGGACCACAATCATACGAACAAAGTATTTATTTGTGTCGACTTATTTTGCCTTAACCAAAATACCAATTATTGCGAATTAGCAAGTTAATAATATTACTTTAAATAAATGGCATAAGAGCATATGAGTAATTACTTGTCAATTACTGTGTTCCCCAAAGTATAGTTGTATGCACATGGCATTTACATACTCATCTACTCATATATGTCTATATAGTATATGTACATATTACTACTAAACATTGTTATGTACATATGTCAGTAAACATGTATTATGTCATCGAACAAACCACAAACCACTGAGCTCATAAAAACTGCAATACATAAAATGTTAAGTTAATTTTTTCAATACACGAAATTATATGCTAAGCACACATGCAAGGTAATTGACTCCCTAATTTAGGTGTGCACGGGGTCAGAATGAAATTTTTGTGTACTGACAAAATATGTATGTATGTATATAGATATGTACACATTTTAAATTTTTATTCATTAATGTGAGTACATACCCAAATTCGCAAGTCGCTTTTGTCTTTAAAACGCCAAAGGCGGTTTTCCTAATTCGAATAAGTCGACAGTATTTGGGCAATCAATTTATTAATATCAATTTTTTTTTATAAAAATCATTTGCAACATGTATGTACATACGTGCACTTGTAATGTCATGACTTGGAAACGGCTGAACCAATTTAGCTCATTCTCTCAGGTTTCTAAGCCTCCTTATAAGAAATTCTACGGCCCACTAGCTTACATTACGTAAGACTACAGGTTGACGAACGTACTCGTAGCACAGGATTACGCATGCTTGGCAAATAATTTTAAAAAATTCTTGCATAGATCTCACAGTTGAAAATAAGACCATCATCAAAGTTCATAACGTCAACAAAAGGTGAATTTTTTTGCAACCGAGCTACATAAAAAAACACTCGGTAAGTTAACGAAATACATGCCAAGCAGCAACGAGTTCAGACAGGTCGGTTAAAAAATACGCGACCTGATGCGTAGTGTTGTTAAGTGAAAAAACTGCTCTATTGTGAATTGTTGATGAAAAAGTACTTGAAGTCATGACCAAAAATTACAATAAAAGTATTAACAGTAAAGATCTTCTTTATTGGCGCTGTAACCGCCTAAGCGATTTTGGCCGAGTCCAGTCATTTCTCTTCCAGTCATTTCTCTTCTGTGCCAACTGACGCCAATTGGAAATGCCAAGTGAAGCCAAGTCCTTCTCCACCTGGTCTTTCCAACGCAGCATCGCGACCCGCGTTGAATACTTTCAGAGCAGGAGCGTTTCTGTCCATTCGAACGACATGACCTAGCCAGCGGAGCCGCTGTATCTTAGTTCGCTGCACTATGTCTACATCGTTGTAAAGCTCATACAGCTCATCGTTAAATCGTCTGCGGTATTCGCCATTGCCAACGCGCAAAGGCCCGTAAATCTTTCGCAGAATCTTTCTCTCGAAAACTCCAAGAGCCGCTTCATCAGATGTTTTCATTGTCCATGCCTCCGCGCCATACACCAGCACAGGCAAGATGAGTGACTTATAGAGTGTGATTTTTGTGCGACGAAAGAGGACTTTACTTCTCAATTGCCTACTCAGTCCAAAGTAGCACTTGTTGGCAAGAGTGATTCTCCGTTGGATTTCAAGGCTGACACTATTATTGGTGTTAATGCTGGTTCCCAGATAAACGAAGTTGTCTACTTTTTCAAACTTGTAACTGTCAACAGTGACGTGGGTGCCAAGACGCGTATGCTCTGTCTGTTTGTGTTATGACAGGAGATACTTCGTTTTGTCCTCGTTCACCACCAGACCCATTCGCTTTGCTTCCCTATCTAATCCCGAGAAGGCAGAACAGACGTAGCTCTTGTTTTTACCGATAATGTCGATGTCGTCGGCATACGCCAGC
>JAPVRG010257092.1:0-15093 GCA_029783565.1 Rhagoletis cerasi
CATAGAAGACAAGATTAATAACTGAATTAGTAAAGCTTCATTTTAATTCAGATACTATATTTGCATGTGTTTTATCCTCACTGTGTTTATTCCTCACCACTGGAAGTATTTGCGCTGGAGTACTGGAACTTTTTATATAGTTTAGGTTAGGTTAGCTGGCTAGCCACTGCGTGGCTTCGCAGATACCATTGAGGGCCATGGCATGACCAGATAAACTGACTGTTGGTAATATATATATGTATATATTATATAATATGATCTACATCTATAATTTCCGATATGTGGCCGTTTGAATATGCGCAATTACTTCTTTTTAAGCTATTGGGGAAATCGTTTTGTATTTGAAGTTGTATGATCCAGGCATATGAGCACCAGTATTCGATATCATTATGGGGAAAGGTCTCAAAAATTTACCGCAAAAAGTGGCCAAAAAAATATTAAATTCATTGATCCGCCCCTGTGATGATTTGACACTTTTTTCTGTGTAGTAGTTTAAAAGTACACACGTATTCTACAACTGACGCAAAAATCGTAATATGTTGTCTCTCTTTGATTTCGGAATAAAAGCACATTGTGAGCATACGGCACTGGCAATATAGAAGTATTACATATATGGTTATTAGTATTTTCAATTGGGCGTCTTGAGTTATTACTAACAGATGGCGCGTTAGATTGTGGACCTGATTCTGGTCTATTGTTAGCCATTCGTATTAAAAGCTGTCTCGCTAATTTGTATTTATCAAAAAAATTTACTTTAAGGGCGTTTGCCGCTTCAAAATCTTCCTCTATTTTTGTTGCATTTACTGCATTCTTTAGTTGTTCTGGTATATCTAATTTCTCTCTGATGGTCCGTAACGAGTATCCACGAGATAAAATTTTTTTTGTATTAGTGTACAATGTTGTTGCCTCACATAGGTATGTACAAATCTTGTCCATGTGGTTTACAATTCATCTTATTTTTCTATCTGGTTCTACTATTTCGTTAGAAAAAATTATTATTTTTTTTTTTTTTTCTTCTTCTTTGTTAAAAAATTTACAGCATTTGTAATTTAAACATCAGCCTGAATAGCACGGTGAGTGTGTTTATGTACGTACTTTTTAAAATATTTGTTCACCTTGTAGGAAACAAACAACACTGTGAATACTACAAGCAAAGTGTATAACCCAACTTGCAAATCGTTGTCTTTATACGAATTGGTTGGTGTTGGCGATTGGTTCCTGGATAACTGTTTCCTCCTTTGCTTGTGTATTTCCCATTTTTTTTTAATTTTTTTTTTATATATTTATGTTTTGAACTTGATTAACGCGATCTGCGAAATTCGCAACGGTCGCTAAAAAAATGTTGTTTATGCTTATACAGCATTATTATTTTTCTTTCTAGAAGCAAGAGATGCCTCTATTTGGAAGATTTTCCTCCACGCCTCGCGCTGTGATGTCGAGTCTTTTTCTTGCTGAACGCCTTTCAGCAGTTGTGCTCGTAAACGCAATTGCTTGTTGCGTTTTCCTCCTCGTCATTTTGGAGTGCGAGCGTTTGGTATGGCCGTTAATTTCTCCTCGCTTTGTTGTTGTAGTTTCTGTTGGTGCTGGATGTTCGCCTGTCGAGCTCTATACTCTTCAATTGTAATGGGGCGCGGTCCAACGGTTGGATCTTGCAGGGCTTCTTCTAATGCGTCAGCCATCGAGCAGGATGCGTTGGATCTTGCAGGGCTTCTTGTAATGCGTCAGCCATCAAGCAGGATTCGTCAAGGAGTCGTCTCGTCACAGGAATCGGTGCAGGATCGCCATGTAATGGCGTTACCCAAAATAAAAGAAAAGGGACTTCGCTTGATTGATCACTTATTTTTATTTAAAGTAGAACATCTTCGACTCGTGTCGAAGTGAGTTGGATTAAAGACTAAACTCTAAAGTATTTTTCTACTTGCTTATATACCATTGTTACATGTGTTTTTCATACATATTTTGTTCAACCTAATTCTAATTTACAACTTGGGTGTTCTATTGCACGCTCATTGAACCCTCGTAAATCGATGATTCAAGAGGGTCATGCAATGTGTTGTTAAGTGGTGTGTCACAATCGATGATTCAAGTGGGTCACTGCATTCTTGAAACAAACACCGAAATATCAAATACTTTCGCTTTTGGTATTTCTTTGTTTGTTGTGACACATTCTGGCATCAATATGTTGTGCACATTATCAATATGTTTTGCACATGTCTCATGCCACTACATCTTTCTGGACGATATCGATGATGCATTGGTTCAAGTCGTCTAGCCGCATTTTAAAACCAAACAAAACTTCGAAGGGCGAACGTCCGACGGAACGCTGGACACTACTATTAATCGCCTTTTGTACCTCAGAAACTTTTTTGTACCACTGTTTTTCTGATGAAATTTTCGACAAAATTGCTAATATTGTTCTGTTAATCCTCTCTATTTGGCCGTAACCTCTGGGGACACCCGTTGTTATTTGTATGTGCTCGATACCTTGCGTCTTGCAAAACTCTGCAAACGCGTTGGATGTAAACGCTGGCCCTTTGTAACTTACTATTCGTTGGGGGTTGCCAAATATCGTTTGCCAAACACTAACTTGCTTAAAACCTCGTTGACACCTGAAGATTTGGTTGGGTATAACCATACAAACTTGCTGAAGCCGTCCACTAGAACAAAAATATGTTTGTATTGCTTCGATGTCGCATCTAGCGGACCCAAATGATCGACATGAATTGTACACGAGGGCAAGCTACCCTTATCAATGCAACTAAGGAACCCCTCTTGTTTTCCTGCCTTTTTGTTGTACAGGATACATCGAATGCAATTTTGTACTACGTTTCCAACCTTACGCTCCAATTGTGGGATAAAATAGTGTTGCTTAATTTGCTGCATTTCTTCGCTGTGCCGAAATGATTGGCTTCATGAGCTGTGGAAATAACCTCCTTTTCCATTGAACGTGGAACCACCAGAACATCCAATCCATCGATTTCTTTGCATAAAATATCGCCTACTAGTTTGTAATTATCGTATTGGCGGTCTTTCAAAATTTCAATAATCGCCATTAGCGCATCATCTGCTCGCTGTGATTTTTATAGTCTACATTTAACCTCAGAATGTACGTTAATTGTCATTACTGCATGCCTGCTAAGGGCATCAACATGTCTCATTTGTTCACCCAGAACTTTACTTGTTGCTGTAAAAACTTACATTTTTCCTAATTTATGTCTAAACAATTATATCATCCATGTAGATTTGTAAAATTTGTTCATTAATTAGATCTCTAAATATGGTGTTAATAAATCTTATGAAATTTGCTGGCGAATTGCAAAAACCAAATGGGGCATAGTTAAACTCAAACATGCCTTGTTGGGTTACGAATGCCATGTATTCTCTACTTGCTTCTTCGACAGGCACGTGCAAAAATGCGCTTTTTATATCCAACACACTAAAAATCGATGCTCCTACCAGACTGTCGATAACATCTTCCATGTTAGGAACGGGAAAACGATCTTTAAAAGTAATTTTATTTAATCTACGGCAGTCGATGCACATTATCTTAGACCCGTCCTTTTTGTTCAGCAGAACGACACGGCTGCAGTACTGCGATGAAGATTTTGAAATGATGCCGGCTGCCAGCCATTCGTTGACTTGAGCTTCAATTATTTTTTGCTCCACTTGAGGTAAGCGACTTGGTGATGCGTATATAGGATCCTCTCTTTCCAGAACAATTTGCATTTTAACTGGACTTTCCACTTTTTTGCTGGGTTTGTAGATGTTTATCATGCTTCGAATTTGTGTTTTGTAACGTTCCGGTGCGACAATTTGATTATTCGTATTTATTATGTCAATGTTCATAATTCCGCGTACTTCATCGTTTTCAGTTATTATCGTTTTCATCTGAGCTATATCGAAATTTTCTTAACACGTCGTACCCTATCACAACATCGCAGTTTATGCTCGAATCCGGAACTATTACAATACAATGTTCAAGTGTGATCCCGTCAATTTCGAACTCACAAACAAATTGTCCGATTGGAATTGTTATGGCCCCACCGAAGCCCACTATTTTTGCTGAGTATTCTTTAATTTGTTCTATGTTAAAATGCTTTTTGAAAACGCTACTTTTCACCAACGACACATCCGCACCACCGTCAATTAAGCACTCAAACTTGGTGCCATTCAGTGAAACTATTTTCTTTGTATTGTCGTTAATCGTGCAGTTTACGTTTTTGTTGCGTGGGTTTTTGTTGCAGTCTTTTGAAATATGACCGCTTTCATTGCACCTGAAGCATTTTTGTCCACTTTTACACTCGTTCCTTTTATGGTCTGCCGAACGGCAATTAAAACAACGCAATACTTTTGGTTTGGATTCGAACTTTCGTATTGTCGACATGTTTTTAAACACACGCTCGTAAATCTCAAAACGCTCTCTTAATTCTTTGTAGTTTTAGGCACAGTAAAGATCGATTTTATTTTCAGGTTTTCCCCAAACACCATCTACTGTGTACCGGATGATCGTCCGCTCGTCGACCGCACCAAGCGAACCGATTCGCCGCATCTTCAAAATATATTCGTGAATACTCTCGCTTTCTTTCATTTTTCGTCCAGTTAGTTGCTTATGTATCTCCGCGCTACTGTATTCCCGTCGAAATTCTTCAATCAACAGCTTTTTCATTGATTCGAAGTCACACACGGATACTGTTTTTAAAAACAAGTCCGCACTTTTTATTATTTTATTTCGTGCAAATACATATTTTTCAATATCCGACCACCCGTACGCTTCGGCGTTATCTTCGAAGTTTTTTATCCAAATATCAATTGACATTCCCGTGTCGCCTTCAAAAAATGGAATTGTTCTTTCAACGTTCGCCACTGCATTCCACTGATCCATGTTGTTGTATGATTTTTCGTTGTTTTGATTTTCTGTCATTATTCGTTCGTTACTCTTTATTACGTTTTCTTTATTACTCGCTACTTCTTTGCACTCGTTTCGTTTTACTACTTGTTGTTTTGCTTGGGCTCTCGTTACAACCGAACCGATTTGATCTCCGTTTACACTCATATCCTTATTTATTATAATTATTCATGTCTTTGCTTCTTATTCTGAATAGTCTATGTACATTTATTTAGCGGAACACAACGACCGTTGCTCAGTTGTCTAAAAAGGTACATATGCGCTTTGTAAAAGTCTTATTTTTGCACACTTTAAGGCCAAGTAGAATTTTTTCAATGAAAACGTGGCTTACTTAAAATGAACTATTTTTCTTTTCACATCAGTGTTAACTTTAATTGGACGAGCCCCCAAATGAAGGAATGAAAGTACACTGAAAATTATATTTTGTTAAATTCAATTCAAATTTTTGTTTTATCTAAATGTTGAAGTTTTGTAATTAAAGCTAAGATAACGTGAAAATATATTAATTTAAAGTATAAAATTGAATCGTCCGTCCGACTACTTCAGCTTTTCGACTTTCGGACTTTACAACTTTTTAGCTCCACCTGTTGGATTCAACTGCCTACTTTTTTCCCTTCGGTTTTCTGCGCTCTCAACTTCTGTCTTTTCGGTTCGTGTCAGTGTAGTCCATGTTTGTATTCCTGTTCCCGTCAGTAATAGAAGTGGCAACGTCTAATATCAAATATCCCTAACCTACATGAATGCAGGGTAGAGCTCTTGTTAATCGACTAGTCGACTAATCGATTAGAAAAAGTTGTTTAAAAAAATAGTCGACTTCACCTAATCGACTAACCGTTTCTTTTCAACTTTTTCAACTAACCGCTCACAAACAACTAGTCGACTAACCTTTCGTTTTCGATTTTTCGATAGTTGTTTTATATCAGCAAATATATTTTTATGTACATATGTTCATATGTATGAATGTGATGGATTTCAATTTAAAAACAAGCAGAACATTAAAACATGGTATGCTATGCACATAAATAATTTTATTAAGAAAAAATCACCAATTCACAGATTTCTATTAAGGCTGTGTGCGAGTACGTCTAAATTGCTATCCTAAATCACTGGAAAGTGTCGGTAATGTAATTTTGATTTTCTGCGAGCATACTTTTCAACCAAAATTGAACTGTAAAATATATTTGAGCGAACGATTAAGTGAACAACAATTTTTTTTAAAGTTTTAAATAATTTTTATCATTGCTATGGCACAAAAAAGAGTAAGTGATAATTTATTACCAGTATTTCTATGCCTACGCTACCATTGTTCAATTTTTTTCAGGCAAGTAGGTTCAAAAAGTGGAATAGGCGAAGATTGGCTGAAATTAAAAAAGAAGTGGGCTAATCTGTTTGAAAAATATAAGGTGCGTATTGCAAAAGCTATTGGGGAATATGCATTATTCAAATATTCTGCGTTCATAATTTCAGCGCATCAAAGATCCTCCAACAGGATGCGGGTCTGAGGAGGTAGAGATAGCAACAACCTGGCACCACTTCGAAAAAATGCATATATTTTGCTCGAAGCGGCGTAATATAAACCCGCCGCTGGTACTAAATAGTGAGGTTAATGAAATTGAGGATCCGCTAGCTTCACCCCAACATGCATCCTCACCAATTGCTCGTCGTGGCCAAAGCAATGCGGATACTTCAAATGATGATCTGCAGCCTACATCTACGTCTTTTGGCAGAAGAGGCAGAAAAAAGGCGATGATCAAATAAAGACAAACTGATAAGGAGCTGCGCAAGGCAGTAAGGTCCTTTTCGAAGTTTAAAAAAAATTTTTTCAATAAAAGCAGTGAGTCCTCTGATTCTGAATAATGTCTCCTTTATACTGAGATTTGGATTAATTTTTAGTTTTTATTAATATTTTTATTTTCTATTCATTTTGCGTGATATGAGTTAATCGAACTGAAGACTGAAATATTAATAATAATTGTTTGTTTATCTTATGAAAAGTTGTTAATTTGTCATTTATTAAATTAAAATGAATTCAATATTTGTTTTTATTCAAATTTAAATAAATTTGAATAGCAAATTTACATAATACGGCTTGAAATTTCGTCGCGCAAAGCGGCGGAATCATTATGTTGGTCGTCTTCCATGTTAATAACAGAATAACTGTTTCGTTGAAACATTACCTCCTGTATTTCATGAACTTCTTCAAATCCATCGTTAAGGCATATATTATGCATTATAACCGCTACTGCGATTGCTTCAACACAACGCGTTATTTTTAAACGCAATATTTTTTTTCGAAAATAGAACGCCAACGTTTTTTCAACATGCCAAATGCTGATTCAATTACACTACGGGCTTTACTGTGTAATTCATTGAATTTTCTTTGTCTCCTTGTGAGCCGGTTCACTCTTTTATATGGTGCTAAAATAGTTATTGGTCTTGTTCGGAATGCATTACCACTGTCACCTAAAAGATAATAGCCTGCTTGTGGAAAGCTATGATCTGTGTAAAGCTTACTGTTCTTCAACACGCGTTCGTCGTGTACTGATCCAGGATATCCGCAACAAATTGAAATAAATTCCATACTGCTAGAACACACCACTTGAAACTGTATAGATGTGCGAATGCCTTCCGTTAAACAATTACACCCATGAGTTGGGTTTAACAATGTATGTATATACTTATTTGCTTGATGGCTTTCTTAAATTAGTTATACGATACAATAAATTAGCGAGTCTGTCCGCCTCGTGTGGCCGTATATTTGCGAGTGCCAAGCTCGCTTCGTTCGTTTTGTTATGTCTCCCTACTTTCGTCAAGTAATGCCCGCTTAGGTCTGTTCATTTGTGCAATTCGCAGTGTTGCATCTGCTGGTCATTAGTCAAGTTGCTTAATGGCATTACAGTCCGTTTGTATGTAGAGTTGTCAGCCAGTAAAATCCCACATAGATGTTTGGTATTTTCTGTTCATGTATTGATCTCGTATTCGAATGGGTACAGAAACTCGCACATGAGATCCGTCTATAGCTCCCTCCGCGTTGCTGAATATTGAACACATAGGCCACCTGTTAAGCTTTTCCGGGATATCGGGATATTGATCTATGGAAGGATATTTTTTGACCGTTGGCATTAACTCCAAAAATCCTTCAAGACATTGTGTACAATGTCACTAACAGTATAGCGGGATATAGAGAAAGATACCCCTGTAACACGATAGCTGGCGCCACATCAAAGCCAGTAGAGAAACACAGTGACATAAAAATAATGTTTCCAACCTCTTTGCGTACTCAAGAAGTTTTCCGCAAAATTCATAACTGATTCCAAGGCTATGGTAGTCATCCATAAGTGCCGCTTTATAATAACATTTTCCTTTCTCAAAACAGCTAAAATAAAGATTATGCTATGTTATTGTCTTTTTAGCATAGAAGATCTAGTTAAAACTTACCCTTGGAAAGTCCACTGTGTGATCAACTTCAAATCGTCTGCTTAACATTCTCCTTTTCTGGTGCAAATTTATTATATTGTTAAATAGTCCCAAAGCTACCGCAAACTTATTAATTTTGTAGATATATTTATTAAAAGAAAACAAATTCAAATTCCAAAACAAACAATTTAGGTTGTCAATCGAACTTGCACATTTTTAGTAGCTGTTTTCCTGAATTGTAGTAGTGCTGGAAATTTCCAGTGGAATATTGGTTTAGGTACTAAAATTTAGGTCAACTCGCACACAGCCTAAGTGTAAGTTCTATAAATATAACATAAAATTTGTGTCAAGGGCCAAAAACTCAGCTTAAAAAACAATCTCATAGCGCAAAATGAATATGCCTGTTTTTAATTTTCGCCATTTCATCGAAAATTTCTTCTGGCGTACTTGCCATATCTTTAAGGATGCAAAGCGGAGCAAGGCCATTAAGCCTTCCTTCGCTCATTGTATTTCTCAAATAAGTTTTTATAAATCGCAAGGAGGAAAACGACCTCCCATTTGTAGCGGTAGTTACCGGAAGAATACATAACACTTTGATGAGAAAATGTACATAAGGGAACGCAGCGGGGTCGCATTGCTGAAAATTTTGTATATATGAAAAAATTGTAGTATTTGAAAAACATATATGTTTGCTTTTAGCCTTACATTAAGCAGATCCAATGCATGCATCCTTTTTCCAAAATTTTTGTTATGCAAAAATTTTTGCCATACACTTATTTTGGCCAGTCCGGTCATTATGCTTCCTCGACAGGGCAACAAATCAGCATATTTTCCAATTAAAAACTTTGCGCATTCATCACTTTGTATGTTTGAGAAGAATACGTTAAGGAATGATAAGGGGTCATTATGATTCAAAAAGCAATATTCTAAGTTTTGAAGAGCAGCGTCCAAGAAGGGAATAAATACATATATGCGAAAATAATCTTCTTCATTTGTAGGATGATTACTTCGTTTCGGGACCTCCAAGGTGATATCATGAGTTAAACAAAATGTTTCCACTTCTGTAAATAGTTTATTGAAAACTTCGTCAGCATTTTAACGCTTCATTTCAATTCGTCTCTTACTGAAGTTTGTTGCTCAGTGTTACCGCCGTCAGTTGAAGCAACCTGGTCACTCCTACATATTACAATATCTTCAACGTTTCTCTTATATTCTTATTTACTATTTCTTGAGTTTACATTTTGTTCTCACATTCTTATTGTTCACATTCTTCATATTTCTGTACTTGTAATATACATAAGAACCAAAACCGTTATTTTAATATATGTATGTACATACAAACTATAAAAGCGGTTCTGAAAAGATCAGACCACTTCTTGATTTGATAGAGCCGCACTAAGCATACGGAATATTTTAAAGCGCTATAAATCGCTAACTTTGTACATAAATCGCTAAGACTGTAAAACATCGCCTTTTTTGTTAATCGCTAACAAGCGTAGTAAAAACTAAACTGAAAATTAATAAACTGAATAAAAACTACATAAGTAGAAATAGTGCTGTTAAAAATTAGTGTTTCTAAGTGAGTGCACTAACACTCAGTATCGTGGTGATCGATAAAACAATGGCGCTTACTTGAACCGATGTTTGAAATTCTAATGTTTTGATGGTTCGTAGCAGCTGAAAAGCTGACGACGAAACTGCTGGATCTTTTAACTCACTTGCGACCTCTAATGCATCTATTACGGTATTCTGCACTTCAATGTAAGTGACTACTGCTTCACAACGTCGTACCCATCTAGTAGGACATATACCTTTAAATTTTTTTTTTTTCAAAATCGGGCAAGAATATTTCTCTAATGATTCTTGAAGTAATATCTGCCGCTTTGGTGTGTTAAAAAAATTATACACTGCTTTTAAGGTGCCAAATGCATTACGGACATAACTAATATCGCAATTTCTTGATATAGCTAAATTTAAGGAATGTGCAGCGCAATGCACATATGTAGCCAACGGAAATGTATGCGATATGTGATCTTGTGCTCCTTGCAGGTAGCCACTCATGCTTGCCGCATCGTCGTAGCTTTTCCCGAGCATTTTTTCGCAATCAACACCAATTCTTGGTTGGTTGGTTGGTTGTAGTGCCTCCCAAGTTAACCTCAGGATTCAATTAGTGCATAGTAGCACCATTTTGTTGCACTTCTCGCGGACAGTTTTATTCTACTCTAGCATACCTGTCAAGCATACCTGTCAAACAAACCACTTTGCCCGCTTATAAATTTGTGCATATCGCTTATTGTAGCACTAGATAAATTCGCTAACTGCATAACTGTATGTTTCCCGAAAGCCTTATGTCTTAAGGAAGCCAGCCCTGGGCATTCACACAGGAAATGAAATACCGTTTCCTCGCTGCCCTCTTCCCGGCAGCTGCGGCAAATATCGTTATAAGGGAGTCCTATTCTACAGGCATGCTTTCCTAACGGCCAGTGGCCGGTGATAGTCGCTACAATCCTAAAAACATCCACCCTTCCCCTACTTAGCAGCTCTGCTGTTCTTTTCCTGCTATAGTCAGGCCAAAGCTCACGTGCTATCTTGCAAGTCTGAGTCTCTGACCACCTCCTCCTTGCCAGTTTCAGAAAGTGCAAGTGTACCTCTGTGTACTTGTCTGAGGGGGTATCCCAGTACCACCGCTTCTGATTCATCCAAACATGCTCCCGCCTTGGCCAATTCGTCCGCTCTCTCATTGCCTTCTATGTTCCTATGGCCGGGAACCCAGACAAGAGAGATAGACATTGACTGAGACAATGAGCGTAGCTCCATCTTGCATTCTTTGACTAGCATAGGCTTGGTATCAGGAGACGATATAGCTAACTGTCTGAGTAAATCACTGCTTTTAATTTTCTAGAAGCGCTATTATTTAGTAACCTACAGGCCTCACATATGCCCAGGACTTCGGCTTGAAATATGGTGGCATGGTTCGCCAGCCGCAGGGATCGATTGGCACCAAGCTCCTCGGAATATACTCCTGCCCCCACACCACAGTCCATCTTGGATCAATCTGTGTAGATGCAGATAGCTTCCTTATCATCTGCTTGACCCCTTCTCCATTCCCTGCTGGATGGAAACCGTACTACCACATCCAAGCCAAATTCCTGGCTCGATACCATATAGTCCGTGGTTTTATCTTCTATCGGACCTATACTTAAGATTGAGCTATGCCCAAAGGTCCTCGTTTTCCACAGCCCGGACTCTCTGAATCTTAGTTCTGAGTACGTGGCGATTTCCTTGATGTAAGCGTGTTGTGCTGTTGATAGGAATTCTTTTCCCAATAGCGATCTTATGCATATGTCTTTCCAGTGTTTTAAGGACAAAGGAGGTCAAGCTTAGAGGTCTAAAGTCCTTCACCGTTTCGTAGTTCTTCTTACCCGATTTTGGAATAAACAGTACTTTGACTCGTCTCCAGCTCTGGGGGCATAGTTCATACTAATGCAAGCTTTATAAAGAGTTACAAGAAGTGGCGCTATTCGCTCCTTTGATTTCTAAAACATGGCCGGTATTATACCATCCGGGCCTGGGGATTTAAAGGGAGAGAAGCTATTTATTGCATAGATGATCTTTTCTATGCTTACTGCTGATTCCAGTTCCCTACTAGGTGTGTTTGGGATTTCTGTTCCACCTAGTGTAACTGCCTGCTGTTTACAGCCTGGGAAGTGGGATTGAACTAGCATTTCTATTGTTTCATCAATGGAGCTTGTTCATATATCATTTGTTTCTTTAATAAAGGATAAATTGGTGTGTTCCTTTGAAACTATCTTGCTTAGCCTAGCCAAGTCTCTGACATTCTCTATAGAGGAGCAGTAGGTTTGCCAGGAATTGGCTTTTGCCTTCCTTAGATCTTTTTTGTATGATTTTAGGGCTTTTTTGTAAGGGTCCCATTTCTTGGACCTAAAGCATTCGTAAAAGAGTTTTCTAACGCTATTTCTAAGAGCTCTAAGCTCCCCATTCCACCAGGGCGGGGATTAATTTTTCATGACACTCCATGGGGTTGATCTTTCATAGGCTTTGGTCAACGCCCTCTCTAAGTTTCTAACGTTTCGTTCTATCTCGTCCGATGAGGTAATATTTCCTCCTACGTTACGTTTGGCTATTTCCTGAGTTAGAATTCTATTATATTTCACCCAGTTAGTTCTTCGTGGGTTTCTGTATTAGGAGGAGGTGTAGGATATTCCGCGTAGGTTAAAGAGTATCCAGCAATGATCGGACATTGATAGCTTGTCGGAAACTTTCCAATTCTCAACGGTAACGCCATCATTTTCAGATAATAGTGTGAGGTCCAACACCTCCTCCCATCCAGAAAACCGGTCTGAACTTGGGAAGATAAAGGTTGGTCTATTGCCTCTATTACATATACTCAGATTGGTATTTAGTACATAGTGTAAAAGGGACTCACCTCGTTCGTTTTCCATTGTACTACCCCAGACAGGGTGCCTGGCATTTGCATCACAACCAATAACCGTGGCTTGTCTGGTGTTCTGATCTATTATGGCTCTGATTCAGGTGGCGGGCTGTCTCGATCATGGGACATATATGATGACACTAACAGGACGCTCTGCTGTCCCGCCATCTCCACCTTGACTACTGTTGTGTCTGATGTACTGAAATTAGAGCAAAGGAATGCATTTATACCTTTCTTGATAAGAATACACGCCCGTGGTTTACCAATCTCGCTCTTATAGAAGAGATTATAGTTCCTTATACTAAGGCCCATGACTACGTCGTTCCTGACCCATGGCTCCTTTATTAAGTTGATGTCAATGTCCTCCTCGCTAAGAAGGACGACTAGGCTATCTGTCGCACACTTCGCGAGCTGCAGATTAATTTGTGCTACTTTACAGGTCCGGTTCATCGTTGAGCTTAACTCCCATGAGGAGCTCACCTGCACCGTCAACGCAAGGATCCTCGTCTACTGGGCTAACCTCGCCAAGGAAAACCCTTACTTATGCCAAAACGAATCTTATTGTCGGCCTTTGCTAGGGCCTCCAAGGATTCGTCGCAAATCGCAAGGAGTAAAGGTTTATTAGTGGGTTTCCTCGGCACTTCTACCTTGATGAGCACCCACTCTTCTATTGCTGGTATGTGCTTGTTATGCAGTTTTATACACCGCAGCAACTTTTCTCCAGGTTCGGCTATCGGAGGTAGCCAAATGCGTGCACGGGGCTTCCTAGGGATGTCCTTAGCTGGTATGAGCTTGAGCTTCAAGCCCTCGAATGCGTCACTAATCTTTGTAACCCACCTAGCGAGGAAATCCAAGGAGAACTGGTCCGCGCATTTGATGACCCGGTATCCCCTTAGGGATTCCGACGAGTCAAACTCTGGGTGGGGACCTTCGGGGTTGTCGAGGACGTGGCTCATCACGAGACTCGACAACTTCACATCGATCTCCACCCATTTTTTGCTGCACTGCTAGCGGCGTTCTGCTTCCTTCGACGATGATAGAAGTCTGTAGGTGGTCTCTTGCTACGTCACTGAAGTAGCGGTGCTTCGTGGATGTTGCGGACTCCGCTACATACCTTTGCTTCTGCCGTTTTCGTTCCGCCCCGTCGCCGCTCTCATTCTGCGAGCGATTTCTCTTCTGGGCCTCGCTAATTATCATGGCGGCAGCACGTTCCGTCTGGAATCTCTCGTACTCTTCCACCACGCCCATATATCTAAGTTTATCTTCCTCATCGCGTTCATCTACACATCCAGCTGCTGCATTTCGCTCGATTTTGTCGAGCATATACAGAGCCTTCTGGTATTGTTGCCTCATAACCGCATTTGAGGGTTTCTTTTTCTTTGGCGGATGGTTACTGCTAGCAACGGCCGAATTTTTGCTACAGGTATGCTTTTCTTCCGGCGTGCTATGGTTGGCACTACCGGTCCTAATTTGTTCTATTTGCAGAATGGTGGTACTATGGCTGGCATCTTCCGTTCTGCTGCTGCTTTCAGCTTTTCCTTCTAAGGTACTTTGGCTGGCACCACCAGAGGAATTGGCTGTCGGGATTTGGGATTTTGTAGGGGATTTAAGCAGCCGCTCTTCTTCCGACAGCGTCGCATCTTCCCCACATATATTTTGCTGTTGTACCTGTTGTTGTTGTTGTTTTTGTTGTTGTTGTTGTTGTTGTTATTATTATTGTACGTGTTGTTGTTGTTGTTGTTTATTAAAATTGTTCATAAGTGGTTCATAAGTGGTGCCCGGGCATCGGAGGGGACCGTTCGCGACCAGCCATTTTTTACTACCCGCTGGCCATTCACCCATCAGCACGGTAACCTACACACCTTGGCTTGGGTAGTGTTGGTACGGTTATCCTGGCATTTTAGCCCTCAACAACACCGACGTTTCTTCTTGAAGCGTCAAGCAGTGTTGCAAAGGGATACAATACCAAGCTTCCCTCTTAGTTCATGTTGGCATGACACACTCCACACTGTGGAGTATATCATAACAACATTTAAGCCTCCTCGCCACGGCAAGGCGACCAACGCTGAGGAGGACACCTATTCTATTTAAGCTGCTTATGATTTCGTCCGCAAACCATTTACCAGTTGCCTGTTTAATTCGAATAAATTCAAGGATCTCTTCCTTAATTACAAATGGTTCGGACGTAACATATCTTGCGCAAAGGTATAGTTGTTCGATACCTAAAAACTAGAGAACGACCGAACCTCGATTTTTAAGGCCGAACCGAACCGAACCGAACTTCGGCCAATTTCGGCCGAAGCCGAACCGAAGCCGA
>JAPVRG010257093.1:0-10083 GCA_029783565.1 Rhagoletis cerasi
CGGCACCCACTTCGCAAATTCTTGTCACCTCAGTGCTGCAGCACTAACTAAATACACAAATATTTATACATATGTACAAAGTACCGCTTAGAAATCACGCCACTTGTTTTCGTCTTGGATATGCACATATGTGTGTACATACTTACCTACATATGTACATATGTAGGCATAGGTAAGAAATGCAAAACCACAGCGACTTGCATTCATTCGCTTTTGACCTTCAGTGCGTACAGACGCATTACTTTTCTTAACATAAATCTAACTTAAGTAACTTAAATAACTAAGTACAATAAAATTAAATACAGTCCGCATACTATTCTTTGGGTTTTTATTCTTTGGATTTGCCAAACCTAAATTTGTAGAAAAGGCTCTACAAATCACCAACCCTATTCCCCGACTATGAACATCTTCAAACTTTTCGAGCGGTATAAACAATTTTTGCGCATTATTTATATATATTTTTTTTTAAAGTTACTTATTCATGTAAAGATCCAAGATCAATCAATTATATCATCCCCACTTTGTTTGATAACTTTTTGTCAGCTTTCGAAGAGCTTCGTAACTATCCGTTCGCCTTTATTGGCGAAAAATTGATCAAGGTCTCAACTGAATATAACATTATCGGCCATGTTCTGAAAATCGAATGATTTAAATCGTTCGATTTGCCAAATATTTCATACTATATCTGATTAAATGTGTGAATATTTTAATTGAAAACTCTAAAAGAAGCACCAACCATATGTAATGGATCGTTTTAACGCCAAAATTGTAAGTTTTTTGGTTAAAAAACTTCGTGAAAACTATCGAAATCGATTCGATTTCAAATTTTCGAATTTCAGAACATGCCTTTATATGTAGATTAAGCAAAACATCCTAATCCAGCTGCAATAATTTTTGCCGTAATACAATAATAACACAACCCATTTACGATTTACAAGCTCTGGAGGTTTCAAGATGACCGATTTACTCGAATCGTCCAATTACCGAAATTACCGCTGAAATGGGAACATAAACTACCTTTCACGAAGTTCTGATTTTAAAGTCGTTTAAAGCGAATCATCACATTGGGTTAAAGACCCTTTGCATTCCACCTTAATGTAAGGAATTCACATCTTATAACCAGTTATTATTTTCAAAAAAGGATCGTTTTCTTCAAAAATGAAATGAAAATTAACTTATTTGAGTTCAAGTGGAATCCAAATGTTGAGCTTGCTGCTTCTTAAGGTCGAGGTGAACACCTTTTTGTCTAATTTTCAATGTTTCTCCTACGCAATGACTTTCTACCCCATCCAATAGCTCAAAAGGAAACAGAAAAACAGAGGGCAACACTAAGTTTGGTGCGGCAAATGTTAAAGCTATTTTTGATAGACTTTTTTTTGCTGATTATGAATCTGTAGGTATAAAGTTTCCATAAGCTGCAGATTTTGAGAAAAACGTGGTCAAAATGTCAAAAAATCGCGTTTTTGGCAATGTTTGAGAAGCTCTAGCGAAGAAAAAAAGGCGATATAACTTTCTACCTCGGCTTAAATTGAAGCTGGAACTTTCGACTACAATCTCTGAAAATACAATTTCTGCACCTTGATCTGAAAGTCACTTACAGTCATTTGTTGAACAGCAAAAACTGATTTTGGGGAAGCCTTAGTGGTGATAGAATGTTCTACTTGGAATTTAATTAAAGCTTTGCTTTTCAATAGTTAGTCCTGAAATCTAATTTTTGCACAATTACGTAATAGTCAGTGGTAGTGGAAGGTTCTATCACCTTTTGTTTCTTCGCTAGAGCTTTTCAGACATTGCCAAAAACAATATTTTTCGACATTTTGATCACGTTTTTCTCAAAATCTGGAGCTGCTGGGAACTTTTTATCTACGAATTCGTAGTTAGCACTAAAAAGACCCATCAAAAACAGCTTTAGCATTTTTTGCACCAAACTTTTTTTCCATTTTTGTTGCCCCAAGTAATCTTATCTATTTAGAGACTTTTCAGATAGTTTCTTTAAAACCTTAGCTGTAAAATTTTTTCCAGTTTCAACAGCAACTGATGTAGTCAGAACACAAGGTACAGCTATAGATATTTTTTAATAGACTAAATTCTTGTATAGAAAAACCTTCCTTATGTTAGCGCATTTCATACGAGTAAAATTTGTTTGTATATGAACACGTTCTACCACTGAAAGGGAGTACCGTAGCCTTCAAATTGTATGTGTTGTTTATATGTTTTCATATTTTTTCCTAGCCACTTTAGAGTTGAAAACATTTAAATGGTTTTATGTATTTTTAATGACTTTATGAAGAATTAAAGTACCTTGCGACAACCTGCGGTGAAAGATTTTTAGTACGAAGACACACTAAACACTCTTCGTTAACAACAGTACAAAATCCAGCTGCCTCTGCACGTGTCTCTAACCTTAATCATCCATAGAATAAACGCTTCACAGTGGCATATCTCCAATTAGCTGCGGCAAATCGTGGTCCGATTTTACTGAAATTTTATTTTAAAGATTTCCGAAATCGCACGCCCACTACATTAGGGTGCGGGAATTGTAGCCATTATCCGGCTTTAGTCAAATTAGGTTTTTATTTTGGTTTAATAATGGCTGACGGGCAATGGAATGATTTTAATCATATTTCAGATTTCACTAAGACGCAAATTGAATTTCATTAAAATCAGATAACATTTACCATTTAAGGTCCTTGTAGTAGTGGGCGTGGCAACTCACCAATCTATGCCATTTTTCATATTTCTTCATTCCTAAGCAAAGATACATTGCATAGCAAATTTTATTAAAATCAGAACAAGTTTTCGGAGCATCATTTTTCTTTCATTTAAAGAACAGTACCAGAATGACCGCTCGGAGGGCATGCACTTTTTGAAGTTTTTAAAAATTAAATAAAAAATCAAGGTTTAAGTATCAAATATAGGTCATTTAGAAACCTTTAATTTATATATTTTTTTTATGTAACTTTGTTAATGGAATTTATTATTTAACATTACGATATACATACACACATACGGCTGCTCATAGAAAGAAAGGGACACTACAAAAAAATTGTTTTTTTCCTAATATTTACAATGTGTTTCATGCTGAATCAATTTTGTTGAATTAAAAAAAAGATAGTTAATGATACAACAAAAACCATTAAAACTTACCATTAAACCATTAAACTTCAGGTAAGAAAACAAAGTTTTGGAAACAAAGTTAAAAAAAATTTTTACTTTTTAAATCTAATAAATAAATAATGACAAATGAGGTGGCATCCCTATTTAGAAATACGCCAGGATGAAGAGTAGTTTTGAGTGCATATATGCTATGTATACATACATATCTTCACATAAAAATGCTCGTTGAAATTAATAATTAATAAATTAAAAAAAACGTGGCAACCCTCATCGAAAATATTTTATATACTAAAGTTCTCAAAAATACCTTTCCTTAGCTGTCCATATTGCGTTGATTTAGTAAAATTTTTTTATAATCGAAAATATCAAAAATATCTCTGAATCAGGCATTTTTAAAATACTTTCCATTTGACATCCATATTATGGTGTTTTATTTAGAATATAAATAATTTCGAATAGGTGGCAACCTTATACGAATGTCCCTGGAGATAACACCTACCTAGATAATCTTAAAACGTAGAACATAATCCGAACGCAAAGTCATTAGACCCGTTTACAAGAAACCTATGGATATATATACATGCATATATATATACAGGAATTGCTCGTTTAATGTAATACGATTATATCATACTCAGTAACCGGTGTCAGTACTTGCTTCAATCTGAACCAGCTCCTAGCTTTATAGTAAGTTCTTATTGATCAAATTCAGCAAGTCGATGTCATTTATCGAGAGACAATAAACACTTTCGTAGCTCTGGTCTCGTCCATGTCATCGTCAGAGATCATTCGCTCTCGCAAATGATAAGCCCGAGCTGTCCATCCCAATTCTAATTTAGATATTACCGCAGTTTGGACTATTATTTATCCAGAATCAAGCTCGAAATACCCAACATAATTATGTCTAAAATGTGACGATACACGGCGCTAACCACCTCTCCACAGGTCTACTCAAACCGACTGAAGCACATCTTCCTTTGGTTCAACCCCGTCGAAATGGCTCGTTTTCTCAGCCAACCAATAGATGAGCTTGATGAAGGTATTTAAAGGGCTCACATCGGAGCTACAACAACAACAAACATAACAAGCATTTTCGGAATAATCTGTCCAACATCAAAAGTAATCGACTTATTTAATTAAGGAAGGCCTCTCCGAAAAATCTAAATTTTAAAAACTTTGTCAAACGCCATGTTGCACGATTAAATACAATCTTATCTACTAGATCAAATAGAAATCTATTTACATTTAAAAATATATTTTCTAAAGGCGAAATAAGTATGCATTTCCCAACTTCTGCACAATTTATTTCTTTCAGAGCGACATTCATTCCGCTCAATGCAGCTTATTCGTCTGCGAAATAAATCTTTGTTGTGAATAACCACTTCACCTACACTATCTACAACAAATTATCAAAAGTATTTAAGAAAAATATGCATGTACGTGACACCGCTGACTGGCTGACTGACTGACTAAGCAGAAAATCTCCAGCAGATGTACGCTTAAGATCTGTTAGCTAAATACAACATCCTACGCACATTCCCACAACTGTTGACCTGTGCTGCTCAAAATGATAGCTAATGGTGGAAGGAAAATAAAACGCCGTCCCAAACGAACATATGCCTGCGTGCGTACGCCAATTTTATCTGATCGAACGCCAGAAAACTCAACTAAACGACGAGAAAAAATAACAACAAATTAGTAAAAAATTACAAACGCATGAAAGTCGCTGTGGCGCTCGTTGTCGCTGATCTGCTGCTGCTGTTGCAAGCGTTTTCATTTCTTTATGTGTCCTCTATGACTGCCGTTCACCTTAGCCGCATTCATTTAAGCCAAAATGGGCGCACATAATGCGCCTTTCATTTGTGCCCACTTCATTTATTTTCTTTTGTCTTGAATAGATTGCTTACTCTATCAGCGTTGCTAAATCTTTTCTCTGCTGCTGCTGCTGTGTATCTTAAAAGGTCCATCTGTGTAGTAGCTGATTCTGATGTCGGTTGTTTCCTTATGATTTGTCTAAATTTATTTGAGACAATTTTTTTATCTTTCATTCCTCGCCATTTCACTTGCGCCCTGCCACTGTATTTATGACGTTAACATTTAAAGTTTATTGGTAAAAATTATGAGCAGGTAATTATGTGAAAAATTATGTTTGACAATTAAAATTCTTAACATTTCCTTCTTGCCAGCCGGCAGCCAGCCATATGTTTGGCGTTGACACCAACACGCTTTGATCTTCTAATGTCGTTTGCCGCACTGATGACGACGACAAGTGGCAGCAGTAATGATGTGGTTGGGGCAAGCAGCAAGTAGCAAACAGCCATTCGCCATTCACCACAACGTTTTTCCGTTGCTTGCTGTGCTGGTTTTGATTGCCTGGCTCCCACTGCTGGCTTTTATAGCTTTTTTCTATGTACAGATTTTTACTACGCTGTATCTGCTCTTACTGCTCATTGCTTTGCTCTTCATCTTCTCTGCAATTTAATTCATTTTTAGTATTCTCGGAATTCTTGTGTGGTATTTCGGCGCTCGAAGCTTTAGTTGAATATTTTGTTTGTTGTGCTTTTTTGTTTGCTTTTCTTGATGTTACTTCGAAAACAGATTTTTCTTGTAAAACAGTTGAAATTCCTTTTTCTCGCCTTGATTGATGCTTTTAAGTGTGAAATTTATTATTGAATTGATTCATCTTTTACTGTGTAATGGTATTTCAATTAATTACAATGTTGTGGCTTTGATTTTGTGAAAAATTCTTGATTTCCAAATTCTGAAAATATTTTAGAGCGTGTACTGTTTTGAAAGTAATTTATGTGTTTCGCTTTTGGGTGGATTAGGTGAGGTTACGTTAGGTTGTTGTGGAGGCGCACTTACGCCTAAGGGGCTCGGTTGTTTTTTTAGTGAGCCTAATTTTTAATTCGACCGTTTACGAACCAATTAGATTGTCTAATGAAGTGTTGTACTTTGCAGATTTACTTCGACTCTAGGTCCGACAATCGAAAAAATACTGATGTAGACAATGCCATTTAAGTTTAGCCAAACGCGGCCAGTGGGGGAGTATTTAGAGGACCTGGGCTGGTCCGGGAAACCTCTAAATTAGAAAAAGTGTATTCTAACAGCGGTCGCCCCTCGGCAGGCAATGGAAAAACGCCAAATGTATTTCTGCCATGAAAAAGCTGCTCATAAAAATATAATTGATCTCTATTACTGGACGGCCGGAGGAGGGAGCGTTACAATTTTATAAGAGCGTAGATTGTATTTCTATCGAGTCTGGGTCCTGCAGCCCATCTTCTGAATTTGCAGAATTTTGAGCATTTAGTCTGACTGCATTGTTATTCGTCACTAGTGCCAATGCAGGCAATAATGTCAAAGCGAAAAGAAAGCAATTCAGACATTGTGGCTGACATCATCAAAGCAGAAAAATGTGCAAACCTTTTGAGACGCAGGAAACGTGGGTTCTTAGCTTTCAATGAAAATAGACGCAAATCTTTATCCTAAATATAAAGAACTGAGTTAATAGCAGGCGTGGTAATATGAACTTTCATTTGACGCAGTTTCTGACTGGCCACTGTTTGTACCCACCGTTACGTCCAGTTTGCAACGCCAGCAAAATACTTCTCATGTAATTTTAATCTGTCCGCTTTTCAGCGCCATAAGAATGGCACTTTTTGGTCTGAATGGCACATCTCCAACTCTACAAAATATGTTTGATCGACACCATACACCTTTCTGAGCGCAATTAGATCATCGTTGCCAACGTGTTCGCTCCAACCTTACTTGAGTGGATGATTTTAAAACCTACAGCACACCAATGGAGGGTGGTTCCAAGTTGACGCAACTTTCAGGTCTACATCAGGACTGTAACGGACGTTGAGATTCGTGTCTAAACCTTCTCTCGACGAAATACTTGACAGTGGTATCTACCGGCAGGGAAATGGTACATGACAGTAAATGGTTTTGTGGGTTAAAATCGCTTAGTGATTACTTAGTTAGGCTTTTTGGGTTAGGCTTTCGATGCTTCCTCCTCGTAAAAAATTTACTATATCTCGCCCCAGGATTTCAGGCTCTTACTTGGTGGAGGTAAACAATTTTCTTCATCGTTGCAACGTTTATGCTCAAGGAAGTGAAGGGTATTTTAGAAACGCGTTTTATGTCCACTTACATACATATATCTGCCATCTACAAAGTCGGTTCGAAAAATATAAATCAAATTCGCGAAGCATTGGAAAGTTATTTCTTAAACAAAGCTGCGATCAAGAAAAAAGGCGCAGACTTTTACGAATTAAAAATAAAACTACATATTCGATGTTTCGAAGAAGAATTTCATCTCCGAAGTTCAAATGTGGAGACAACGAATTTCTCATTATAACATATTATATGCGTTCGATGAATTATCGCTTGTAAGCTGTAATGAATCAAACTATGTGACATGTAAAGTTAAAAGGAGCCTACGCTCAGAAAAAAAGATTTCGAGAAAAACGACTTTGAAGTTTACCAAGTTGATTTTGATGCTTCTGAACGTTTTAATGGATTTAAACTCGTTTCGGGGTCGCTGATTACGAACCCGATGTTAGTTTTTCAAAATTCAAAATGGCGGATCCAATATGGCGGACAAAATTTAAAATTTGTTCGGATTCATGTGAAACTCAAAAATGTCGTTGACACCGAACACGAGGTCACTGATTACGAATCCGATGTTCATTTTCCAAAATTCAAAATGGAGGATCCAATAAAAAAAAATTGATTAATTTGAGAATAGTTTATCAGATTTGATATTTTTTGTACTTTTTTTTGTGAAAGTACCTAACTTTGCAGTGAAATTGTGAAAAAACTAATGCAGCTAGAAAGCTGCGGTTTATTGCATTGGAAAGAGCGGCCCGTTTACTATAAAAGTCGATGAAAAAGTGAAAACCAATTTTTTCTGACCGTAGGTCCCTTTTAACTTTGCGTGTCACATATTTGTACCCAGGCGAATTGTCAAGATTCTTCGTTGGAATAAAGAACTTTTTTTCTCAGCGAGTGCTGTTCTTTGAGGCGAGCAAGCAACAGCAAAAGATCTGAAATAAAACTATGAATAAATGGATAAGCGTTAGAAGCGTCACAATTTCACACAGCGTGTGACAAAAAAGAAATACCTTCGAAACAAATGATAGGGACTAAAATATTTTTACATATTACTAGAGAACGACCGAACTTCGGCTTCGGCTTCGGCTTCGGCCATGTTCGGCCACAAAAGTTCGGTTCGGTTTCGGTTCGGCTTCGGCAGAAAAAAAGCCGAACTTTGGCCGAACATTAAATATTGAATTATTACTACATGCGCACATGCCATAACAAGTTTTTTATGTTATTTTTACAAAAATACTTATATATGTTTATGTTATTTGCTGAAATTTATGTGATTGAAACTTAAGTATGTACCTTTTTGCTTTTTTATCAATAAGAATACTACATTTTTAAAAAGTAATTTCTTGTTTATTACCTGGGCCCTTGAAAATGTTCGGTTCGGCTCCGGTTCGGCTTCGGCCGAAATTGGCCGAAGTTCGGTTCGGTTCGGCCTTAAAAATCGAGGTTCGGTCGTTCTCTACATATTACTAAAGGATTTCGATTGGCACACACAAAACAAATGTATTGTTAAAAATTTGACGTCGTAGTTTTGGTCTAAGAAAGTGTTGGTTAGTTTACGAAGAATTATATTTTCTATTTTGTCATGCTCTAAAATATAATTGTCGAGGATTTCGATAAATATAGGTATTTTTAAAAAATACCTTACAATGATATACTTTTTTTAAATCCGTGACTTAGCGAAATTTTGTTGCTACACATGACGTAGCCCTATTCTATATTAACTGTGGATAAGTGTCGAGTTTCTTACACCGGCGGGATGGGTTTGGTCTCGAAAACCCGTCTCCGCCACTGAGTAGAGTAAATTTACTCAAGCATATCATAATATTTCACTTACTTTCTGTTAAAATTTATGTACTTACTCCACTCACATTGTTTGCTCAAGGTTTTTAGTATCTTTTAAAAGCTAATAATCGTAAACTTCTCTATTAACGTCTGTTGTGTTTGTCTTTTACGCCTTTATCTCGAAATTTTATTTACATCTGAAATCCAAAAAATCTTAGCCAAATAACAAAGTAAAAGAATTAACTAATGCGGCTTATCTGTTTAGAATTCTAATCTCCAAAACCTTTGTGTACATGCATGGGATTTGAAAAAATTCTCTTTTCATTAGTTTTGTTACTTTCTAAATACAGTGGCGGGCAAAAACGGTCGAATGATGTTTATTTTTAAGTATTCGGAACGTTTTTCAAGTAAAATGTTTTTTGTTATTTTTCTCTAAAAATATTGTTCATGATTTACCCAAAACCATATATTTATGTATTTATTTATTTATGTAAATCAAAGCTACAAATTTTATACAAACTTTAGAACAAATTTTTATCAAAATTTCGCGCTTTTTGGTTTGAACCTATAGAAAATTTTTGGGTGTGTAGTTTTATTGCCTATAAAATTTGATAAAGTGCAAGTTTCAAGCGTCTAAAAAAACGCGTTGGTTTGTAATATTTTTTTTGCTGACGGATTTTCGCACTTTTTCCCATATAAACATAAAGTTTTTACGAAATAAAATGCGCAAGACCGTTTTCAACGAAATTTCAAAAAAAAAAACCAATGCCAGTTTTTATAAAATGCACTTGTTATATAAAAAAAAAAACCGCAAAAGCCGTTACCAAGAAAAGATTATTAAAAATCAACGCGATTTTTTAGCCGCCTGAAACTTGCACTTTATTAGACTAATGGCGTTTTCTTTTCTATCGAAAAATGTTGCCTGCCATGTTCGAGCGGGGCAATTTAGGGGCCGGAAATCCTCGTGAATTCCGGCAACGGGGATCAATTGGGGAGCCGATTCTTTAAGATAATATATCTATTTTATTTACTTACAACGAAGGCTTAGTCTCCACTGGTAATTAAAGA
>JAPVRG010257096.1:0-13379 GCA_029783565.1 Rhagoletis cerasi
TAACACCGTCCGCAAAAAAAATTCCAAAAATCAACGCGATTTTCTAGCAACTTCAAACTTGCACTTTGTTATACTAAAATTTAATGGGCTACAAAACTATGTACCCAGAATTTTTTAAAAAAATCGGATTAGAAAAATTTATTGAATTTTCCGGAGTTTTGCACAAAGTTTACAGAATTTATTTTTATGTTTTCTGTTGTAGAATGAACCATATTTTTATAAAAAATTACCGGAAAAATATTAGAATAAAATTTTTTGCATATATTGTGAAAAATTCGCTGTGCCAATAATTTCTTCCGGCAGTGTACATACATATGAATATACATTCACATAGAAATGAAGAAAGACTGCTGTTAAAAATAGCGCATCAACATTAAACAACGATGCTTATGGACGGAAAAGGCAAGGCTAAAAGTTAAGTAAACATCAGTCATTTGAAAACAAGAGCAAACAAATTAAAAAAGGTTAAGTTAAAAATGGAAACATAATACTATAAATGTAACACATTGAAAGAGAGGGAATAAATCAGGAAAATAAGCCATTGCGAAGAAAAGAGAAGTTCGGATAGATAAAACACGGCAATCACGTGAATGAAATAATTGTATCCACGAAAAAATTGACAGCGCTGAGCTTTTATTTTACTAAAGGGAATCCGCTAACTATCTATGTATCCGTACATATGTAAATGTGCGCGAGCTGGATGCCTTACCGACACACAGTGGTTTCAAACTAGAAAATGGAGTTCAAAAATGCCTTCATTTTTTAACCGATTTGATTCATTTTTCCACCAGAAAAGGTAGATTTTCATCGCCAGACTAATTACTTTTCCGGACAAATTTTTAAGCTCAAGTGTATTTTAAATATAAAGTTTGCACACAAAACGATGTTTACTTGATTTTACTTTACGATATATATTTTTTGCAACAAAAAAAAAGTTATATACCGTTATTTCAGCGGAAATGTATTTTAAATATATAAATTGGCATGGAAATCGATTTTTCAATTAATTAAGCGTTATAAATCATTTTCATCGCAGGGTATCAACGGAGCCTATACTCGGAATATTTGAATTTCATGAAAAACCAGTAAATGGGCGTAAAGTGGCATGCATTAATTATAGTTTAGCTGTCAATACCAACTTTTCCCTACAGAAGTGGTGAAAATCTAAGTTTATAAAACTGATATTCGCACGAGTCCCGTACAAACAGTTTCATTATATTTCTTTAAACTTTTTTTGAAATAAATGTATTGTTTTAATTACCATTGATATTAGTGCCACAAAATGTTATATTTTTTTACAATTATCATTAATTTCGCTGAAATTTTACATAACACATAGTAACTAAAATGCATGGTCGACTAGCGCTGTCCCGTACAAACAGGCAATTTATTTTGGATTTTTCGAGCAAAAGCGAATATTTTAGAAAAACAGTTTCTGTTTTTGGTTAGTACTTTACCATTCAAACGTAATGTACTACACAATTTGTTTTACATCTATTTACTTCGCCTTTAATTAGAATCGTAAACTAAAAAAAATTCGTACGATTTGTCCAGTACCAACGATGGGACGATCCTATAAAAATTTATAAGAGATTCGGTGAGCCCGATTTTAGAATTTTTATTTGGTTATATAAACTTTTTTAGTGAAAAGTGCAGAGAAGTAGCAATTTTGAAGAAAATCGATTATCCTGTTTCTATTATTAAAGATTAAAGCAATTATAGGTTTTCCCCAAACCGAAAAAAAACCGCACAAGAAAACCTTTAAATGCAATAAAAAACTTTTCACCAAAATTAAATTTTTTGTAGTTTTAAGAACAACTTTAGGTAAGCAATTTTGTAGCCTATTAAATTTTAATGCAATAAAGTACAATTTTCTAGGCGTTAACAAATCGTGTTTATATTTACAATTTTAAAGAAACTAATCAAATCGGTAAAAAATTAAGGCTCTACGCTGTTTTGAACGAAATTTTCCAGTTTCAAAGCACTGTGTGGCAGTTGCTAGGTAGCGAGACAGCCATTTAGTCAGTAATTCGGTTGCAGGGTTGGCACTAACAACAACCAAGCACGCTGCCGTCATCCATCAATTCAAATACGTAAACTAACTCAGCGCTAGCCCCAGTGGGGCCACCTGCCGCGTAGCATGTCAATCGAGAGCGTCTGCCAACCGCACACTACCACTATTTATAACTCTTCGCAAGCAAACACGAGCTCACTTAACACGTACAGAATGCGATTACCAACGGACGAAAGCTAAGCAGGTGAGTGGAGGTCAGCGCTCAATGAAAATGAAACTCAGACGCTCGTGTAAATTTTCCGAGCGCGTTTCGTTGGACCTGTTTCTATATTTTATGTTTGTAGATGTTTTAGGTGGTCGTCCAACTTGTTTGTTAAAGGTGTACATATTTTTAGTGAAACCTAGGTATACCTAATGCGAGTGACTGAAACCCCGTGCTTATGTTGACTGTTAACTGGTAGAGCCAGACAGCATTTAAAGCCATAAACACTCGGGTAATTTGTGGCCTTAACAAAACCCACCCTTCGGATTTAGTAGAGGATATTGAGACATCTTCTTTCGCACATGAACGGCGAATTGTCTGAGTATTCGAAATTCGTCAGCCGTCAGTACTCTTTCAAACCCAAAAATCGAAGCAAAAGGGTGTAACCTTCCTCCCCCTTCTGTTTAGCTTTTAAATCTCGAAGTTTGCTCTGCCATGTTTTTGAGTGTTCGATATGGGCGTCCGAGAATGGCATTGATATGATCTGTGCTTGAAGGTAAACGGCTATCCCTCCCATATTTCTCGCTCAGTTACTGCACAGAGACTTTGCCTCTCCCCTACAAAACCAACGGTAACCCTTTTCAGCATCTGAACAAAGAAGATCAAGCTGTAATTATACATCCACGTCAACGGCACACCAATACCAACGGTTAAAAATCCGAATATTATAGTGATTACCTTTGGAAGCTTGCTCCTTTTCCATTGTAAATGTCAATAAAGTTCAAAGCTGCCACAAGAACCTCAAACCGCATGCCGATAGCTCTTGGGACAGCGACAAATAGACTTTGTTGGCAATATATCAGTAAAATAGCCGGCCGATTCTAAATTATGATGCACTAGTTTGGTCACAGCAGGCTAGTACTCAGTTGACGAATTAATGGGCCTCTCTCGCCTAAACACAATCTACAGCGCAAGGCTCACTGTGAGGTATCATAATTTTATGCTCATCAAGCAATTCCTTCTCAGCTGAAGTAATCACCACTCACCGCAGACGAAAAGCTTCAGCGTCCTCAAGAGATCCGCGTAAATCGGGTCCTGCCTATGAAGGAACCCCACTCGTGGTAGCCATATCTTCACATTCCCCCTTAAACCTACTCACCTTACTTCTCTTCCTCATTTGTCGGACTCGTCACGACATCCTGACCTACCGTTAGTTGAGCATGATAGACTAGCCAAATTAGGCAGGGCTTACTAGTGCTGCTACAAAACAAAAGCAGCAGATGGTAACAAACCTTTCCTTGATGTATACATTTTTAAACAATTTGCTTTCCAAAACATATTTACATATACATACTTAAGTAGATTTTCTATTGTATTTATTTACATATTTCTGCTGATATCTGGTGTTTTGAAGTATTTTATTTATTAACATCATTTTCTCAACCCCCCGTATCATAAAATTGGACAATACTATGTGCACAAAAATCAGTCGTAGATGACACTGCAATCAAAACAGAACCAAAATCCGTTCAATACACTCTTGAAAATTGTCGCAAAACACTTGAATACAGGCACAGGGATGCTTAAAAAATCCTTTATTTCGTTGCCTTTGTTATTCAGTTTTTTATTTTTATTTTTTGAACCGCTGTGATTCAATTACTCGCAGCCGCGCTTGCATCGTCGTCATTGCAGCGGCGCTTGTTGCATCTACCCTTTGATGGCCTCAATAATTTGTTGTTGCTGCCTTTTTTAGCTTTATTTTTCCTCTTACCAATTTAAGTTTCAACACGTATTAACGAAGGCAGCAAACAAGATGACAGAAAAACAACATCAAAACATAAATTGCCGCATATGTTCTAGAGATAGGTAGCGAGGGAGAGAAAGCAGAAAAAAGTATATAGCGTAGAATGGCGATTGGGCTTGAGCTACTTTAAGATTTTTAATTTGTGTAACACAAATTTTATTCTGTACACTTACGGGCATATAGTTTTTTTTTCGTGCCGCTACTGTGGACGTGACAAAGAAAGTAAAGTGGCAACAATGGCAAAAGGATCAGCTAAGAAAATTCATTAAAAATCGGCGTACACTTGGTGAATTTAAGCGATTGCGTATAACTGTAAGTATAAAAAAGTGTATTTTAAGTAGGCAAACATAATACCAGTATTGAAATGAATTTTTAATGTAAATGGAAGCCATCTTTTCAAAGAGGTGCATCGTCGACTTCCAATTCTTAGAAAAGCTTTCCTTCCAATTCGTTTCTCACAAGACAATCAGTTTTATTTATCGTATTGACTCGGGGTTTATCAGACCATTTTCTCGGCAATCTAACCACGTTTGGATTGTGAACCCTTCTCATCTTTTCTCTGATATGCGAGTATAAAGATAAATTTAAGAAAAAGACTCATTATTTGTTAACAAAGCATTTATGCAAATCTATTAAATTTGAAGTATTTTATTTTTCTAAGACTATTTTCAGATTTTAGCGATATATCGAGCCCTAACCGCCAAAATAACGTAAGCGAATTTTTTTTAAATTTTTCTTTTTAATGCAAAAATGCTCCTAAAGCATCCAGATGCATTTCTGCATCAAAAAGAAAATTTTGAAAAAATGTCGCTTACGTTATTTTGGCGATTAGGGCTCCATATTTAAATACTTTTTTCATGAAAAGCAGCTCACGAAAGGCGCTGAATAAAGCCGGTGGAAGTCAAAAAATTTACCAAATTTTATAATTCATTTAAGGAAGGATAACCGATGTCTTCTCTTAAATATTTATAAATTTTTTTTAATAGAATATAGTAGCATTTGCAACTCAGTTTTGTCCCATGTCGACTAAAGCGATTACTTCTTTTTCGCACAGATCTAATTTTTAAAAGATATTTGACTTTTCGGCTGAATTTTAAATTTTCAAATCCCATTACTGATACATACTTACACAAGTCCATTGCAAGATACTTAAGTTTTAGTTGCAATTCTTGATTTTCCCAGCATCAAGCTGTTGCTGTAAATGCTGAAAGCATACTATTGTTGTTTTATTATTTATGCTTTTTGTGAAAAGGAAAAAATGCACTTTCGCATTTGGGTCATTCGATCAGCAACAGTAGAGCAACATAGTGTATGTGTGTACTCCTGAAAGAAGTGCAATTGTAACGTCGTCATCACAATCAACGCGGTCGTCGCTATATAACGTCGGTTGATGTCCAGCAGCTGGCATTTATGTACATCTAAGAAATAATGGCTATGATGGCAAGTTAAATTGCCATGTACAGTGGGTTAAGAATTTGAAAATAGTTAATAGATGAAGAACAATTTTTTTTAGGAAATGCAAATAATGACTAGGTCTAACATTTTTAAATAACTATGGTTGGTGGGATGTAGTCTTTCCCAAGTTGCAACTATGGATTCACAACTAGCATATTCTAGCGCCATTTTCATGCACTTCCCATGGATAATGATATATTGTTCAACCGTAGTCCCAAGCCGGGCATATAAGTCGGGCAATTTTGAACCGCGTGTGAATTTGCATTTGTCGCTTTTTTAGCCACTACTTCAGTCCGTTAGATGCTTATGTATTTCCCGTGAGTCTTATGTCATAAAGAAATAAAACCTGGGCATTCTGCCGGTGATAGTTGATACAACTTTAACCACTCCCACCCTCGACCTTGGTATATTTATTGTTCTATTTCCGCTATAGTGATGCCAAAACTGGCATAATATCTTACTGTTTCTATGGCTCATCTCGACATTGACTGAGTTACCGAACGTAGACCCACCTTGCATTCGACACAACTGCCTAATTGGAGGTGTTTAGGCGACTACTAACACCTAGCGCCTAAATGCATACTACAACTTCGATATACCCGGATATACAGTGCAGCATAGACATGTGCACTGCTGCATGTGCAAACATTTTCTTTATGAAATTTAGGAAGTATTTCCATATGCACTTCTCAAGTGTAATACAACAAACCCTTCTGAAGAAATAAGTTGATGGCACTTTAAAGTATGCTCGGCCTAGTTTTATGCATGCCTCCGGAGTTTTTTGCGAACAATGCTTGGCTTACAACCATGCAGAGGTGGTAATTGATGATTACTAGGACAACCAAAAAATTCCTATAAAAAATTCATTTTTAGCGCCTAAAAATTGCTCTTAAACTTAGTGAATTGGCACTTAAATTAGCTTTAAACATTTTTATGCTTTATTTTATTTCAGTTTACATTATTACAACATAAAAACTAAAAAAATATAGAATAACGAAAGGTATATAGATTCTTTAGTATAAGTTTCAAAACAGAAGAATATTTCAATTATTCATAAAAAAAAGTACTTCATATTGTTGTTGCAGTATGCAACAAACATTTCTGCTAAATTTTCGAACAGAAATCCGTATCTATTGTCACGGCAAATACTTTTGTACATCGAAAATGTTCTTTTCACGGACGTTACGGCGCATATTTGAAAGCCAACACTTCGGAAATTGTGTATGTAGAATTGTCAATTGTTTTTTTGACATCTGCAACCACCTGCAATTGCTCTGTGAGCGGAAGACCGACAGTCTCCAGCTTCTTTATGGAATCCACCAGAAAACCGAAGAATCGATAGATCAGCGAATCCGTAACAATATTAAGGAATATTTTTTCTGATTTTTTTATTTTTCAATTATTACTGAAATTAACATAAATTGGCATTTATTATGAATTTGGAAATTTTTGGCTCTAACAAATGTAGGTCAAAATGTTAAAATTTAAAAAAAAACTATCCTATATTAAGGATCGTGTGATAGCTGTAATAATAAAAAACTTGTAAGTGCTACTTTTTGGTTGCCCTAATGATTACCATTGGGCACAGTGCCTACCCACCATTTTTGCTTGAATAAATATTTTTTTTATAAACATGCATATAACTTGGCCTCCTCTCTCACTGAGTGGTTCAGGAGGATAACAGGAATTTCCGTTTAGTAAACATTTAAGAGGAACAGCGGCTCCTCTATCTACTGGCAGCATACCAATGTATATATTCTCGCAGAACTTAGACAGGCTTCATCCGTTGCTTTTAGAACGCCAGGTCTCTAGTTCGTTAAGGATTCGAAGAGATGCATTTCGGATTCACCGTCTTCAACCGACTTCGGCTGACACACATGATGCCATTCGTTCTATCTATGAAGTTCTTCTGATCCTGTTGAAGATTTATAGCAGAGTCGCCTGTGAAGGGTGCAATTCCCCTCGCTCAGCAGCAAATCGCTGCGTAACAGTTTTATAGTTAAATTTTATACGCTAGAATACCATGGCATTACAACTTTTTAACATAACGGCTTTTTGTAACAGAATAGGACGGAAATAATGATTATTTTTTTTAAATTTTAGCTGGTAAAAATCATGCTGGTAGCCAAGTGGTTAGAGGTGCGTATTACCACTCCCTAGGACCAAGGTTCGATACCTGATCAAAGCAAAATCAGAAAAAAAAAAATAAATAAGAAGGGTTTTTCTAAACTGCGGTCGCTTCTCGGCAGGCAATAACAAATCTTCAAGTGTATTTCTGCCTTGAAAAAGCTTCTCATAAAATCCATTTGCCGTCCATTTGTGTAACAGACGCACACCACAAATCGGAGGAGAAGCCAAAATATTGTTATTATTATTATTATAATTTTTATTTTTATTTTCATAGAATATCTTTAGCTGCATTCATCATTCATTGCCCACGATCGAGTTCGTGTCAACGACGCTAAGCTAAGAAGATCATTGCAGGAAACTTTAATGCCTGGGCAGTTGAATGGGGGTGTAAAAGAACAAACCGGAAAAGTAGAAAACTCCACGATGCACTTGCCTCACTCAACATGGCATTGCTCAATAACGGCAACGAAAACATCTTCTCCAGAAACGGGACTTGTTCCATCCTATTCCTCTAATTTGTAAGCGGAGGGTTGAGCAGAGACGCTAGCTCGTATATCAGCGATTGATACACCCACAGTGATCACCGTGCAATCATAAAACCAAACACTTCGACGAAAAGCTTTTTGAAGTAGCTTTCAGCGAGACAGAAACATCCCTATCAGTGAAATCGCCATCGTCAGAGCTTACGACGGCGATTACAATGACACGCGATATCACCAAAGTGCGGCGAAAGTGCTGCAAACCTACGTACTGGTGGAATGATCACATCTTGCTACTGCGCTCGCAGTGCAACAGAGCTGGAAGCATATGTCAACGTTCGCGTTACGATAGTAGAAAGCTTCTTAGGGATGCAATCCGGTATAGTAAGCGAAGAATTTTTAAAAAGCTCTGTGCTGGAATCAATGGTAACCCGTAGGGATTTACCTATAAGCTGGAACTGAAAAAGCTAAAGACAACAACGCAACCAACTTGACCAATACACACGCGGCAAATTGTAAAGGAACTCTTTCCTCAGCATTCTTAATTCGTTAGGAACTTGGTAAGCGAGTCTGACATCAGCATCCTGATCATATCTATCGAAGACGTGCTCAACGCAGAAAGCAAACTTTCGGTTAAAAAAGCGCCAGGGCCAGACGCCGCGACGTCCCAAACATCGCCCTTAAAATGGAGATCAGTTGCAAGCCCCATGTTTTTGCAAGGGTGTTTAATGCGTATTTGCAAGAAGGAGTCTGGAAATGTCTGGAAGCTTCAAAAATTGTTATTTCTACCAAAAACCGCGAACATTTCATCTTTTTTTTTTATTGGCAAGGTTTTCGAACCTATCATCAAAAACTGGCTCGAATCTTTTACGGCCCAGCTGAGAACGCAATGGACGGAAACGGTGGTTGGGGGGCGCCAAGCGATACTGTCTGGTGATAACCTTAGATGTTAAGAACGAATTCAATTCGCCGAGCTGGAGATAGATATTAAACGCGCTTTGTAGCCTGAGAGTACCAGAATAGAGTGTTGCGCTACCACAGCGACAATGGATGTACCCTAGGTATCAAGGTTAGGTCCTATTTTGTGGAACATCATGCATCATTAACGCTCTCGTATCTCTTTTCGAACAAAAAACTGTATATTAATGCGAAAAAATTAATGCGACGAAATGATATGGTCTAACAAAAGCCATGTTAATCAAAATTTCTAACTTTGTAAAAAATTTGAAAAATTCAACAAAGTTGCAAAACGAAAATTGCTGCTGGCTTTGTACATCGATGATGCGGGTTCGATTCCTGCTGAAGTCTAGAAAAAGAAGTCTGATGAGGAGATGTGGTGATCTCCGAAATAGCAGCTATAACTTCTACCGCTAAGACTGTGTTGTTTTTTCCATTTTTCCTAAAAACAAATCGTAGTACAAAGTTCAATAACCTTGTTAAAAAATAAATATAATACAATAAAAACAAAAAGAAAATTTTCTAGTTTGAAGTGTCCACAAGACACCGTTGATTTTTTAATTTTTTTTTTTTGTTGAAGGTGTCACGCATTTTCTTCCGTACAAAGTTATTATGTTCGACAACTTTTATTGCATGGAAGAAAATAATAACACCGTCGCCAAAAAAATATCAAAAATCAACGCGAATTCTTAGCCTTTTAAAACTTGCACTTTATTTTACTAGAATTTCTTGTTCCCATATATATGAATTTTTATAACGTCTTTCCATGAACGATTCCCTATAAGCCTATATCGTTTTGTATCAACGACTGATAAATTTACACTACTTCTGTTCATTAAAAAATTTAGATAGTAGTTCGGAAAAAACAGCAGTATTGGAGTCCAAAAAAAAGAATAATACTCCGAATATAAGTATAGATACGAGCAGTATGCATCATGGCTTGCGGTTCCTAAAGGGGGTACATTCATGGGCTTCGCGGACGAAGAAGGGGGAGAAGGTGGAAATTAGATTCGGTGTATTGATTGATCATCGCCTTTGTTTCATTTGGAATTAGCCAACAAGAAAGCGGCGATCGCAACATCAGCCCTGTCTAGATTAAGTTTGCGCGTCTTTCTAAGCGGTCAACTATGTTAAGAGTCTTTCTTCGCCGAATTTTTACGTTTTTTTTTTCGCAGCGAACTTTTGAGCTCGTGTCTTTCTTCATGTCTAGTGACGCATATATTTAACTAGAAATGACTTTTATTTCCTGAGAGAAAAATAGGAAAAAATAATTGTTAACCCGATGTTGTGTAAGGGGCAAAGAAATATTTCTGGAAAAGTTTATGAGCTAACAATCTATCTTAGCTAAGTAGAAGCCATACTCCGGTTGCTTAACTACCGGGAGTTTTTAGACCTCAAAAATTACAGATTTTTCGTCTATGAATAAGCCTGTGAAATCAAGAAAATAAAAATATTTATGAAATAACATTAGCGATGTTTTAATTAGTTTTACCATTCCTTTCATACTAATTTTATTTTCATTTTATTAACTCGGTGCGACAATCTTACTATTTAACTGATTTGGGACTTTTTTACTTAATGGTCTATACTTTTATTGAAACGCGGATCGTAAAATGGTATTACTATTCCTGTGATTTGGTGATTTTGGTTGAGTCCCATGACTGATGGTAAAAATCTAGGAAACATTTCGAAAGTAGATTAGTATGGCAATTTCTACATCCATATATTTATAGTTTTACCCCTACATCGGAAGCATCTTTTACCTGCTCACGTCAACCCTCGGATATCTAAAAAGGCAGCTAGAATCCAAGGCGTTTCAAGGATGCATAATTACAACACGATTTGACTCAAGACGAACATCTTTCGTGACTTTTACAAATTGCATGTCAGATATTGGATTCAATACAATGTTGTGTCCTTTGTAATCAAAATAATCAAATTAAAATCACCGTTCACAGATACGCTGTGGAGTATTGAAAGTAATTTGTTTGAGTTTTATTGCTATACGTAAAAGCGAAATGGGGAAATTATTAATCATTCAACTAATTTTTAAGCAAAGTATAAAATCGACTTGAATTGTCGTATAAAACTTTAAAAGAACCGTCAATTTCCTCATGATCCAATAATCGGAACTAAACCAAATTAGTATGGGACCACCCTTAAGTTATCTCCTTTCCGATAAAAGATTATCAAAAACGTACGTAGCGTAATTTTGGTTCTTCCAGAGAGGACTCTGATTTTCAATTGCCTACCGAGCCTAGTGGTGTTTATGCTGCATCCTAAGAAGACAAAGTCCTTCACTACTTCAAAGTTATAACTGCCAGCAGTGACGTCTGTCCCAATACGCGCATACCTTTTGTGTGCAGCCAGGAGGTACTTTGTCTTATCCTCGTTCACTGCAAGTCCGACCTCTTTCGCTTCTTTTCTTTAAGTTGGCAAATACTACGCTGCAAAAAAGACGCTTAACTATAGCGAAAATCTGTGTTGCTCATCCTAGGGTTAAGCGAAAATAAATGCATCGAAGTTCTCGTGCAAATTGAAATCAGCAGAATTGGGCATACAAAGTGTTTGTGATGAATTTGGCGAAATTTCTTCCACTGTAGAATGACGAACACTGCAAATGCATTGCCTATGAGCTGCCGCTGACGCGCATATAATTGAAGTAATTGAATTGTTATTCAATAGTAAGTAGGTTTCGCATTAACTTTTATTTGAACAAAAAAGAAAATATGTATGTATATACATATACATATACATATGTGCATATATTTTTTCACTTTCGGCTAGGTTTTGTGTCTTGCTTTTTGCTTACTTTTGCACTGTTTTGCACTAATTTTTTATTTATTCTGTTTATTTATTTCTCTCTCTTTCTGTTGTACATTGCATTTAGCAGCACTAAAAGTTTGTAAATAACCGTGCTGTGAGTAGCAGTTAGCGAAAAGTAGGACTTAAGTGCCAGGATGGCAGGGCAATCGCGCTCCATACATTACTAGGTATAGCTATTTGTGTGCCTCTAAATGGAACATGCAACAACCAACTGCTAATTTCAATAAGAAACAGCATGGAAATAAGTATAAGGATTGTATAAAACTGATATGCGTAAGCTTGGAATCGGCGGCAGCAACAGTAGCAGGCATTACCCGCTTTGCTATTTCTCTCCACTACCACCGCTCGACGCCTTCTCGCTCTTAAATTTTTTAGTATACATACATATTTATTTTGCATTACGCTTACTTAAGTTGAAAGCGTTTTCTTCACATTTGCTGCTTAGTGTTAATTAAGGCCTTCAAAAAATTACGACATTAACTCTTCCGAATTGCTTGCTGGCACATATCTTCTCGGACGTGTGAATGGGTGCACGAGCGCGGAAAAATGCAAAATCCTATTATGAATCCATTAGATACGCTTGCACGCGCAAAAAAATTTACGACACTTATATTTCGCAAAACAGAAATGGCATACAAGCTTGAATAAATGTCGTGTACAAGTACGGCAATGGGGATTATATTTGATTGGAGGTCACCTCAAAGCTGGTGTGGGACTGCCTTCAGCCTTTACTACTCATCACATCCAAGGACCAGACTTACCTTCTCTGGATAGCGGGCCATAGCCGAGTCATGGGCAATGAAATACAGATATTTCAGCCAGAAAAAAGGGCAGCACAGGACGTTAGTCGAAACTATTACATCTGGATGAAGAAGGAAGCACAACATTAATGGACAAATACGGAAGATAACAGACAGGCTAAGTCCTTAATTCTGGAAATATCAACAAAGAGAACCGAGTCACCCCTTCACCTTAGTAGGCATGAAGTAAGAATTGTTACAGGTTTTTTTACCGGCTACTGCAGGGTTATAAACACATGTCAAAAATAGGAGTTTTTAACTCTTATCAGTGTAGATGGTATCACGAAGGAAAGGAAACAGTAGAGTACATTATGTGCCACTGTAAAGCCCTCACTAGGACCAGACTTCGCTTCCTAGGATCACCGTACCTAAAAGCACGCGACCTGAATGACACTCAGCCAACGGACTCCGAGGTTTTTTAGCAATACGTGGGTCAAAGAAGGTCTGGTGCCAAATAATAATAATATAATAGATAGGCGCTTACACATACATATGTTAGTGTTTGGTCAAGCTTCTCCTCCGATTTGTGGCATGCGCCTTGATGTTGTCCCTCCCCGGACCTACAGTCTTACGTCGACTCCGAACGGCGATGGTATTTTTATGAGAAGACAAATAAAGGTTTTGTTATAATAAATCGTTCTCGGTCGCGATAACTAGGTGACCTGCTCCCTCCTCTAAATCTCGGAGAAAAGGATGGGTCGACCATTTTTTA
>JAPVRG010257103.1:0-10328 GCA_029783565.1 Rhagoletis cerasi
CACGTGAAAATTTCTCTAGTCGCCTAGCAACTATTTGGGAGGACTTTTTAAATATTTTGAACATAGAATGTGTTCCTGGCATCGTTTCCCATCAGATTAAATTCTTTTCACGCCTTCAACATGTTTCTAAGCGACGTAATATCCTTGACAACATTTTTCACCGCAAAATGTTGCCAAAGTCTGTGAAAATGTTGTAAAGGTTATAGCGTCGCTTAAAAACATGTTCAAGGCGTGAAAAGAACTGAATGTGATTGGAAACGATGCCAGGGACACATTCTATGTTCAAAAGATTTAAAAAGTCATCCCAAATTGTTGCTAGGTGACTAGAGAAATTTTCACGTGAAAAACACAATACCCAGCTTAAAATTCAATTACTCGCGGCGATGATAGTTTCGGGTAAAATGTTTCCTGCTAAAAATTCAAAAGCAATTCTCATTACCGAATAACGACATTTATTGAAAATCGAATCGAATTCTAGGGACGAAAAACGGTGTAAGAAAATCTTTATTTAGATAATATAACCTTTGTAGAAGACAGGATCGCAACTTCGTCGGACTGTGTCATAAAAAACATGGCGCCTTATAATTAAATTATTCTTTAGATAAACTTGAAACAAACAAGTTGTTTCTGAGATAAATCTACCCAAGGACTCAACAAAAGATTTGAAACGATTAAATCCAAGATCAGTTAATCGAAATCAATTTCTTAATATGTAGGTACTCGTATCGATTCGCTCAAGGAACCGATTTTAATATAATTCAAAACTAATTTTTTCTTTGTAGAGTTTTAAAAGAAAATAAAATAATTATTTGGCGCCCACATTCCCCTTAAGTTTTTGGCCGATACAATTTTTGGTGTGCGTCTCGATATTGTCATACAGCAAATTGCTTTTCTGAGAACCTTTTTCATGACAGAATTACACACGGAGGATTGCCTTTGCCTGCTGAGGGCCCACCGATGTTATGTAAATATGTAAAAAAAAAACTTTTTTTGGATATTGTTTGAACTGGGATCCGAATTCTAGGACAGAATTGAAAAGTATATTTTGAGCTCTTCATAAGCGACCTAATTAACATGAAGTAAAATCAAACAAATTTTATAAATATCCGCAATTTTGAATTCCAACCTTGGTTTGGTATTCAGTGACCCTAAACCAATGAGAGTTCGCCAGACAAAAACATGCAAAAAAAATTTCTTTTTGGGCTATTTTAAATTAAAAATTTTTCTGCTAATTGATTATTTTTAATTTCGATTTCTTACCACTCGTATTTAAAAACCTTTAATATCATTTTAAAAACTTAATAACCAAAATATGGGAAATAGATGCACATATGTACATTAGGGCGCATCACCAAAAAAAAGTTGCGGTTTTCCATCGGATTTATAAAATTTATTATATTTTGAGATATGTGCCAAAATATTTCGGAAAAATATTAAGATTTACGTGAGCTGGAGCATAGAAAACTTCATTACTTTGATTCCGTTGATACAATTTTTAAACATTTTTATGCAGGCCTTTTAAGCTTTCTTCTATCATCTAACGTGATTTTGTAAAAAAACATTTAAAAATAATAATTTTAGTTGTAAAAAACTCAAAATTGCTTTGGCGGAGGTCTTACAATACAATAAATTTCATAGTTCTGATGGGAAAACAGTACCGATATTTTTTTTTGTATGGAGAGTGATGCAGTCTAATATACATACATACATAATGAAGGGAAATTTCACCGCAATGGCTGATGCACATCTAACTCACCCTTACGAGCTAAAAAATTACAAAGGAAAACTAGACTTCCATAATGTTTTTGCACAAAAAATGTCCAATCATAAATTGTTTAAGAAAGCTAAAAAATAAATAAGCAGAATCTAGTTTAAAAAAACTAAAAAAACACGCTTGCAGCAGCTTCTCCACTTGGAGAACTATACACGCCTAAATGTATGCAGCAGATGATGTGCCACTTATGTGGACAGGTAAAAGTTACAAACAAGCAAACAAACATACAAGTGAAACTAATATAAGCGTGTTAAAAAGGTACTCTATTTACATATTTAAAATAAAAATGCATTTCTCGTACGACAGGTACAAATAAATACCTTTTTTAACCACCATTAGACTGATATAAAAAATTATGTGCTTCTTAAGAAGCGAGTCTCAAACTAAACTCAAAGCAGAAGAGAGATCCGAAGGTGCCAAGAAAACTTCACCACTAACATTTCTTCACCTTAATATAGAAAGGCGCTGTCTAAGATCGTCACTGAAATGCAAAAAGCCAAAACTAACTAAAAATTCAAAATTCCCTTTTAGATTGATTATGATGCATTTCATCGAATTTAAAGTCTCCATTCACATCGTTTTGTGCAATAAAAAATTTTTAGGTTAACTAAAAATCGCCACCAAGAAAAATATTAGAAAGCAAAAGTTAAATACAAACTAAAAGACGAAAACAGCGTAGAATAAAGAAAAGCACCAAATAAGAACAATAAAATCAATAAAACTCAAAAGAATTCAAGCTGTTTTTTCTTTGATATTTTTAAGTTATTTTCTTTCCACAATAGTTTTTCGCATTAAATTACTAAATATTAATATTCTATTTATGTATGTAGGTTATAATAGTGTATGTATGTACTCGTGTATATGCATGTGCATTTCAAGTATATACATACATACATATATGCATATTATGTACGTAATATTTTACAATAAGGGAATAAAAAGAATTTTTTTTCGTTTTCTTAATCTAAATATTTAGTTTAATATGAAACCCGTTATCATTGTTTGTTGGTTTTTTATTTGTTGTTTGGTTGGTGGGCTGATGAATTAATTTATAATTTGACTATTTGGTTATTACCAATGAAGTATACAAGTTCATAGTATTGACTTTTTAATGGCATACAAATCGCAAGAATTGAAATAAATTTTTCCAGCTTTTTTGGTGGGCGCACTTTAGAGAATTAAAAATTATATGGTAGTTAGGGATTTTATATATAAATGTGACAATTTTTTGAATGATTTTGTAAAATTCTGAAGACAAAAAATTAAAAAAAAATAGTAAGATTTAAAAAAGTAATACTTAAAAAAAAATTATTTTAACTAAATAATAAAATAAAGTAGAATAAAAAACAATACTGGGGAATAAAACAAAAAATTATGAAAAAAGTGTAGGGATTAAAGAAAAGTTAAAAAATAGGGTAATTTTTTAGGTTAAAGAACTTTTTGAACTAAAGAAAAGTTACTTAAAAAATAAAAAAAAACATTTTAAGATACAAAAATTATTGTAATGAAAAATATAATCATTAAAAAAATAAAATTAAAAAAATCTTAAAATAAAGCGAATCTGGAATAAAAAACTTTAATACTAGTAAAATTTGAATTGCACGAATTTTAAATTGAAAGGAAAAATTCAGGTTATTTTGAATAAAATTATTTTAATAAAAAGTGCATAGAAAAACTGCGAAAGACAAAACAACAATGATCAGTAATAATAACAGAAGTTATGCGAAAACTTGCTGTTTAAAAAGTTGAAAGACAAAAAATTAATTTAAAAGAAAATAATATGAAAAAATAAAAAATTAAATTAGAAAAAAATATAAAAAATAAAAATTTCAAAAATAATTTAAAATTGCACAATTTTAGCTTTTTGTCTGCTAAAGAGAAATTGCATTCAAAACTATGAACATATGTATGTACATTAGACCGTATCGAAAAAAAAGTTCGCCGTACACAGCCCCATATGAAGTGTTTTTAAAATTCATTTAAAAAAATAATAAAATTTTTTTTTGGACAACCCTAGTAGTCGCCCAATTTCATTTTTCTTCGTATCTGCGGCATTTATAGTCGGATTTTAAAGTGCGATACACCACTGTTTTTGTCTCGATGAGTGGTTTTCCTATGGAAGTTCATTGACCTCATGTGCTCCATAAGAAAAACAACAACAAAAAAAAAACCAAAACAAATAAAGTTGCTTCTTCCGTATCGTTTTTTTACTGAACTAATCGAAATACTTTTTTCGCAAAAGATGAATGATTTTTGACGGTGTTTAATTTACTGTCATTAGGGCGGTACGTTAGGGTGGTAGCAACTGAGTTCTGGTAGGTAAGTACCATAATGGAGCACATGAGGTCAATGAACATCCGTAGGAAACCCCCCCTCCTCGAGACAAAAACATTGGTGCATCACACTTTAAAATCCGACTATAAATGCCAAAGATATGAAAAAAATGTAATTGGGCGACTACTAGGGTTGTACAAAAAAAAAAATTTTTATTTTTTTAAATGACCATTAAAAACACTTCATATTAGGGGATGTACGGCGAGTTTTTTTTTATTTCGCCTGCAAGGCGAGACGCTCTAATGTACATATATGACATCTTTAACCTTTGGAAGAGTTATTTCATTTTTGTTATAAAAATAGATGAAAAATTAATAAAGAATATATTAAAAATAAAGGATTACAAGAAAAAAATCAATAATCAAAAAAATAACTAAAATAATAAAAACAAACTCATGGAAATTCATTCAAATAAAAAAAAAAGAAAAATAGTATTTCAATCATAAAAAACTCTTTCAAATTAACTAAGAATATTTTTTTTACTTAAAAAAATAGAATAGAATTTAAAATTAAAATTAAAAGTTAACAAAAATTAAAAATCATCAAAGAAAATCAAAGTTATTATTCAAAAGGTAAAAAAATGCTAGTAAAAAAATGATTAAAACAGGCGCATCGAGAAAACGACTTATGCCAGATTTCTACTTCGCATTACATATATGACAAAAAATTAATGACAAATTAAAAAAATACCCGCGTCAAAAACTTAACAAAAATAATCGTTAAGCTCTTCATAAAAGGCATTTTTTGAAGGTAAAAGTTTTTTTTTGTCATTTCAACGCCTATTAAAATAAAAATTCGATATAAGGTTTATATTGTAGAATAAACATAAAATTTATTGAAAGATAATGCTTTCATAAAGATTCTACATTTCCACAACAACAATAGCCAACTCAAAATTTGTACCGATCTACAGCACACGTGAACGACCGAAAGTCGATTATAAATTTAGGTTGACAACCGATTATTATTGAGCCTAATATACAACTCAAATTGCCACACTTTCAAAATCGAGTTGCACCTGGTGAAGTAATAAAAGCAATACGGTTGATTTGACACTGCATTATTTGAAATGTTGGCATTTTAGATATGTGATCAGCCGAATGTTAGAAAATAAAACTTCACCACTTTATTGTAGTTATATAGGTTTGCGCGCTAAGTTTTCACAATTTAAGCTACTCGGTTGGGGTAGTCAGTTTATAAATTTTTTTTTTTGTTTTATTTCTTTTTGGTTACAACTTCACCTCTTCAGCATTACATTGGCGTACAAAAATATTTTTAGTTCTATTAATTTTGATTTTTTTTTAATACTATCTTGCTACATGGTTGGCTGTATGCTTCAATTTAGTATGCTATATTTGTTATTAGTTTTGTGTGTCTAAAAGTCTTTTTATGAATTTCAATGGCTATTTTTTTTTTAATTTTTCTGCAGAATTTTAGTTTTTTTCGTAGTTTGCTTTTGTTTATACGCTTTTTTTCTTTTACTCATACTTATACATTTTTAATTATTACATATCATAGTTAAATTTGAGCAGTAAAAATGCAATTTTTTTTCAGTTTTACAAAAAAAATTTTGAAATCAATATTATGCATCAAGTAAATATATGTACATACAGGCATTTACATGTACATATGCTTGCATGGCGTGTAAGTGGGTTTCTTTCGTGTACATATATCAAATTAATAAAATTCACAATAATTTTGAAAGCTTTTTAAAATTCTTTTTTTTTATAAACTTAATTAATAATAAAATGTATGCATACATATTAACAGTAATAGTTATGATAATAATGGTAATAATAAACGTAATTGAAATAAAAATTAAATTAATTAGAATTATATCACCCTTTATATGTTGAAGTTCATAAAAATTATAGCATAACTTTAACATACGTACATGCGTTCATATTTCTAGATATTTTTATACAAGTGTGTATACATAGAAGAAGCTTATGCATGAATAGCAGCTTCTTTTTCTTAGTTACAATTAACGCAAATGGCTCGCTGAGCGCCCTTTCTACAAATACATATTTATATTTTGCATGCCAGTATTAAATTAAATAGTGTTTTAGATATTTTATCATAGCTTTTTTTTACATTACAAAGCTGATTTATATATTGAAAATATATTACTCGTTATTCACATACAGTGTTTTTTCTTATTAAATTATGAAGGTAGCAGTTACGGTGCTTTGTTTTTATTTACTTTTGTTTACAAATATATATATGTATGTATGTATAAAAAATCTTGGTTGAATGTATGTATGTAACAAGTACTTTTTGGCTATGCAGAGCTTAGTTGCGTAAATTTCTTTTTATTTTATTTTATTTCTCTTCAGCTGCTTGTGTGCATTTTTATTATTTTCAAGAAAGTTATGGGCAAACATATGTATGTATGTGTATTATTTTAAGAAGAAAAAAAAATGCTAGACAAAACTTTAACCAGTTCAGAAAAAAATTTAAGAAAAATCAAATAAACTACCGAGCTACTCAATGAAGCATATTCATTGAAAAATATATGTAAAATCCACGTAATGAAATTATTTCAGTGTTTCGCATCCTTTTTAATATGTCCTCTGCAATTTGCATGCGTAATTTTTTCAATTACTTAAATATCTTTTACATTTAGCTGTTCGTTTAAGCACAAAAGTTGGTGAACTTCCAACTGGAAAATATTTTCCATAGACACTTCAACAGTGTAGTCAAAGCTTCCACGTTTTCGCGTCTTTCGATTCGTTTTTTAGTTTAAGGGGATACTCTTTTCTTTTAACATGCTGAGGTCCCTTGTGTTTTACCAACAAACAGTAGTGGTCAAATAACGGTAACTATCAATCAAAAGGACATAAAAAAAACCAGTAAGCGAAAATATATCAATTAAATTAGACCCAAACACAACTACTGGAATAGCATCCCCTAAGTGCTCAAAAGCGATCGCTGCAATTTGTGACTAAGTTGTCGACCATCAATTGAAATACTTAAAGTTTTTTAGTTGATTGATACAAATGTTGATCTGTAAGCAGAAGCTGTTTTCAGACCGCAAAGCAGACGATGGGTACTTTCAGCCATAAAAAGCTCCTACGATGCGAGAGTTTGTTAGCATATTGAAAATCGTGCCTTGAACATTGAAATGGCAAACGAAAAAAACCAACTTATAGAGTGGCTAGACACATTCGGCTTAGGTTGGATAGTGCGAGGTCACAGTCCCATCCTCTCTTGGAACTCCCTCAGACTTAGGCTGGTTGTTGGGGTCATCACTGGCCACTGCTTGATGGGAATACATGTCAGCAGAATAAAATCTCCAGCAAAAAACCACTGCCGCAGCTGTAGGGATAATGGGGAAATCGAGAACGTCGAAGACTTCCTCTGCCTATACCCAGCCTTAACTAAACTGAGACGACGATGTTGGCAGCAATAATTTTTCCATGATCTGTCAGACTTAACTTTGAATAAGGGCTGTGATTGAGAAAGCTTCATAAATCTTTCCAAGTATACGGTCGGAATCAACTAAGCGCCAAACGGTATTACAAAGGGCCACCAGACCTACATACGCGTTTCATTATCTTGGATGTTGATGAGGACAGCCACTTCAACCTGATTTAACCTTTTTTTTTGCTGTTTCAAAAGTGCAGCGGTAAAGTGCAGCAATACACTCAAAAATTTTGTGAGCAAGCAATATTTAAAGAAGCAAATTAAGTTAGAGATCAATAAACTTCAAAGTTTGGGAAATGTATGGTTTCGGTACCTTAAAACGTGTCCAAAGAGATTAGAAAATAAAAGACAAGTTTTCGGAAAAAAATTTAACACTTCTAATTAGCATTTCGTGATCCTACACATCGGAAATGATTATAATAAATTTTTTTTAGAAAAAAACGCTTTTGCAACAAAACTCATAAACTGAATAGCCTTTATCTGACCATCACTGTATTTAAATGTACATATAAAGTGTTAATAGCAACAAAACATAAAGCGCAAAACAATATCAGCCAAACTAAATATAAAATTTGTTTAAAAATAATTCATTAATAATTATAAATTTCTATAAACTACAACATTATTTCATAAAACGCTTAAAATACATTAAAACATGCTACATATAAATACATGCATGTACATAACTGTGTATATGTATAAGATTGTATGTATTCAAAAATATTAGTTAACATTTTATATAAACGCTCAAACACACACCCACACACTATAAGTTTTCATAGATAGAGTATGTATGTTTGCTTCCACTCACTTCCTGTTCGACAATTATTAATAACTAAGCCCCTAAATACATACATATATACCAGCACATATTTTCGTAATTTTTATTTTTATTTTATTCAAAATTCTTGCTTTTTCACACATCGATAGCAACAAATTCAATTTTGTTTCCCTAAGTTACTATAGCTAGCATTTTAGCGTATATAACAGTTATTAATTATATGTTTATGCAAATATATTATGTTTTAATATAATTATATGTGTATGTATAAATATAGCATTTCTCCATATTATTGAAGCAAACAAAAAAAATATATAAAAAATAAAAATATTGATTCAAGTCCTTATAAAATAGGCAGGTAAAACTGGTAGCTCATTGTTCATTATCCAACCTCATCGAAACAGCAACAACAACAGTTTCTCTTACTCTTCCCTCATTATTTTTCAGCTATTTCATTTCACTCTTGTAACATAATCACTTAAGAGCTAAAGAAAAACATAACCTGTGGCCTCTTTCGTTAACATTTTTACAATTTATCTTTTCTCTTTTCTTCGGGCTTTACAACAATAAGTGCTTTTTAGCATATAAAATTTAAATTTTTCCCACAAACTTTTTCGTTTTCATGTGTCTTCGCTTTACAAATCTACAACTTTCCAAAGCTCATTTCTGCATAGTAAGCTTTTTTTACCAAATATTTCTGCTTCACATTCACCATTACTTCATTTTCGTTTGCTTTCTCTTCGTTCATCTGAAACAGCTTTTCATTTTTACCAACTTGTACTTCACTATCTGCATTCCATGCATTTTTCATGCATATCTCTCTTTTTCGCTTCCCTCATTGGCAGCCACAAAGTCTCATCTTCGCTGGTTACTCCTCTATTACACGTTCCATTACGCATATTTCATTTGTATTCTCTCCTCTCACTTCTCTAATCATTTTCACTTTTGAGCCTCCAATTTTTAACCTTAAAAGCTATTCACATCTCCCATTCACCTTTCTCTTTTGCCACGTTTCTATGAATGCCTTAGATCTTCGAGGCCTCCGTTTGGTACACCACTTTTCACGTTCTCCAGCACTTTGTTAACAAAATCCGTGGTATCACCAGCTATACGAAGGCCAGCTAAAAAGGGAAGAATAAAATGAATTAGTAAAAAATAACAAGAAATTTGAACTATAATAACGAAATAAAATTTATTAATATGTACATATGTATGTATATAAGCATAAAAAGATCCATCAAGCTACGTGGCTGTCTCCAGATCGGAAAACCAGAAACCAAATCGATCATGTTGTGATAGACGGAAGGCACGCTTCCAGTGTTTTGGACGTACGTACACTCCGAGGGCCAAACATCGACTCGGACCACTATCTTGTTGCAGCCAAGATACACACACGCCTGTGCAGCAAAAAATGTGCGTCCAACAATGCAAGGAAAGCTGAACGTCGAAAAGCTGCAATTACAACAGACGGCCAATATATTCGCCACTCGACTCTTAGAGCCATACCTAAATAAGCGCGTTGGGCGTTGCGTCTATAAGCCTGCCTCTTTCTGTCGCATATCAACTCACTGTGATAGAGTGGAATAAGTATACAAGAAAAACGCTCAACGCGCTAATTTAGGTATGGCTCTTACACCTGCTCTCAGAGAGCACTCTTCAACGAACCGACATATGCCAGCAGTAGAATCACATTTCCCGCTCACTAAGTACCGCCGCCGAAGAAGTAATCGGATTTCAGCGAGCCCGAAAGAACAACTGGTACGATGAGGAATGTCACGAGGCTGCAGAGAAAAAAGATGTCGCCTACAGGGCCACGCTGCGATCGGGTGCAACGCGAGCTATGTGGGACCGATATAGGGATCTGAAGAGGGAAGCGAGACGTATTTGCCGCAAAAAGAAGAGAGAGGCCGAAATACGGGAGTGCGAAGAGCTTGAAACGCTGGCCGACAGGAAAAACTCCAGAAAATTTTACCAGAGAGTTAGGCGACTTACGGAAGGTTTCAAGACCGGGGC
>JAPVRG010257109.1:0-14733 GCA_029783565.1 Rhagoletis cerasi
CATTAATACTACCTTCATTTAACTTTAATTTTATATATTCTTCGAAGTCGTATGAAAAATATGGTGTTGGAATCAGAAAAGGGGTAAGGGGTGACAACAAAGGGTCAAATTCCTCAGAATATAGCACAACTTGACTACAATAAGTATAGAGCAGTGTTTTAGGTCAGTTCTTGTTATACAAATTAGTACAAGTAACATTTTGAGTAAAAAAGGCTAGAAAAAAGCCACGAAGCTAAACCGAAAATTATGAGGCTAAAGGACAAAAAAAAGGCTTAATCTAGCCTCCAAAAGGCCAACCTGGCAACACTGATGGTGACCATATATTTGAACTTAAAAAACAACAGTAAAATTCATTTCAAATTTTCAAGAAAAAGTTTTTTATTCAACTTAAAAAAATATTTCACAGCACAAAACTTAAAATAAACTAAGGTAAACATTTTTTCCATGTAAGAAGTAAGGATTTTAAAAGTTCATAATATTAGAGCGGTTGATAAAACATGTACAGCGAGTCGAATCATACAGTGATCTTTTAGCAATATTCGTAAAACTTTTTCATTCTGAAATTGGATTCGTTAATTTTTTTTTATAAAAGTATAGGCTGCACATTATCTAACAAAAAAATAAACAAAGTTTCATTGAAATTAAAAACTTCTTAATCAGAATTCCTGGAAAAAATTATGGTATGCAAATTTTTAGCCTATTAAATTTGTATACAATAAGTTACAAAAAACATGATATTTTCTCAATTTACCATGGTAAAAGAAATACGCAGAACAGCCGCTTCATAAACAGAACAGTTCTGCCAAAAACGGAACGGTTGGTCACCGTATTTATCACGGAAAATATTAAAATCGTACGTATGTACGTACATGGCGTATGAGTAATATGTTAGGTTTTTTTTCAATGATTATGGTTATGTAGTTATATTTATACCCGAGCGCACTTGTGCACAAAGGTATTATAACTTTGTTTGCATAACATTTGTTTGTAACAGCCAAAACGAATCGAGGTAGATATAGACATATGTATGTATACCAAATTGCCCAGAATGAAGAGACGCTGATTTGCCATGTCGGTCCGATAGCTTAAGAAAATATTGGAACATGTATCTCAACGGAATTTGGTATATAGGTTGCTTCTTATTCAGAGCAGATTGGTATTGAAAATGAGCAATATAACGGTTTTTTTCGAAAGGTACTAAAACTATGATATTTCCGCAAATACTAAATTAAAATCTTTGAAACATGGAAGGTGAAGAAGAATTTTGACACAAAATAAGACAAGTACGAGATTTTTGCGAAATCGGCGCGGTCCCGCCCACCTATGATCAAATGCCGTACTTCAGTAGCACCTTCACCAATACCCATCAAACTCGGGACGAACATTGCTTAGAGTGTCACTAAAAAACCTTTTAGTCTGATATAGCGTATTATCGAAACTGTTTGAAATCGTGGAAAAACACCTTTGCTTATCATGTAATTTACAGAAAGGTGAAAAAGCGATATTTAATACGTGCGCCGGTTATATAAAGTTCGGTTTCGCCCGAACTTAAACTTCGTCACCTGTTTTTTCGTAGTTTACAACAACCAAATACACTAGAGCATAATAATTTTTAGCCAGATACATTAAAAGAGTAATTCTTGTATGTATATCCATAGGTTTCTCGGAAACGGCTCTAACGATTTTGATGAAACTTTGTATTCGGATAACATTCTACGTTCTAAGATTATCTTGACAGGTGTTTTCTCCAGGGATGTTCGTATAAGGTTGCCACCTATTCGAAATTATTTATAAACTAAATAAAACACCATAATATGGGTATCAAATGTAAAGTATTTTAAAAATGCCTGATTCAGAGATATTTTTGAATAGGGTTGTTGCCACCTACTTTTTATTGCATATTTACATATTTAAATAGTTGTTTAGAAATTTGAGATACGATAATACAATTCATGGGTACAAAAGAAAGCTATTAAACAATGGTTTGCCTTATATTGAGTGTTGTCCTTTAGGATATTAGTGCAAGGTTGCCACTTATTTTCGATTATAAATAATTAGACTAATCAACACAATATGGGCATCAAATGAAAGGTATTTTTGAGAACTTTAATACAGAAATATTTTCGATGAGGGTTGCCACGTTTTTTGTTATAAAAATGTGTATCTTATTAATTTCAACCAGCATTTTTTGTATAAAATTTTTAATGATTTTTGAAGAATCTTATTTTAATTAAAATCCTATTAATATATATAAGGATACTAAAGGATAAAAATTTTAAAGGATGTTTTTCAAATTTTTTAATTTGTTCCTTAATCTACCCGAGAGGGCATTTCAAACACTAAAACACTTTATTTTGTTTATTTAATGTTATGAAAAGCATTTTTCTTAAAGGAGGAAAAGAATTTGTTATAAAAGTTGAATTTAATAACTTAATGTTCATCGGAGATACTTTGTTGGCAAAAGTAATTTTTGCTGAACTACGAAGTCTTGTTAATTACAAAGATGCATATGTATCTTTTCCAGTAGAAAATTTTGTGTATCTCCTGAAAACTTGCAATTCTGAATATTTTTTAATTGGTGTGACAGGGCGTATGATGAATACAAAATTATTAAATTCCACTTTTCTACTACATTCCTGTTTCTTAAAAAAATGCCTTACATAATATTAAGTTTCCCCTTTTCTACTACATTCCTGTTTCTTAAAAAAATGCCTTACATAATATTAAGTAAACCAAATCATATGCTTTTTTATTTTATACATATGCCCCTTCAGGATGTTCAACTGTTGTAAATCAGTACGATATGAAAATTATGTTAAGCTAAATTTTGTTTATGTCATACGGAAGTACAGCCATTATATCAACCCGAGAGGACATGTCAAATACTAAAACACTTTATTTTGATTATTTAATATTATGAAAGGTATTTTTTTTAAATGAGGGAAAAAAAATTTGTAATACAAGTTGAATTTTATAAATTTATGTTCATCATACGCACTGTCACACCAATTAAAAAATGTTCTACAATTGCAATCCTTCAAGCATACACAAATTATTCTACTAGAAAACATATCGTTTTGCAGTCTTGTAATACACCCTTACAAAGGCCATGTATTCTTTCCATTACTTACTTTTTGCGATGTCCTTGCGAGAAATCCTTTCGTCCTATTAAAAATTTAAAGAAATGCGTTCAAATATGGGAAACATTTCGAATTTATTGCAATTCCCAAGTTGTCATGGACGATTTGGCGGCCTTCATTTAAGTTATTAACTAAAACTTCAACTAAAAGTCGGCGCGGGTTATCGTTATCGTATGGCTTTAAAACTTTATATTTATCTTATAACTTTAAACGAGTTATTCTTGTATATTTGTATATTTGTATATCCACTACTATCTCAGGAACGACTTAACCGATTTGGATGAAATTTGGTAAATGGGTAGCATGCTTTGTTTTAAGATTGGGGTGGTTCACAGGGTTGCCACCTATATAAATTTTTTTTAAATATTAAGCAATATATGGCAATATGGGTATCAAATGAAAGGTATTTTAGGCCGTATACCAACCAAAGTATTTTCGAGTAGGGTTGCCACCTGACCGCATTTTATTTATTCCTTCAGATATCGACCACTATCTCGGGAACGGCCAAACCGGATACATGGATAGTATGCTTCCTTCTAAGATTTTCTACTTGGATTTAGCCACTAAAGGCAGCTTAGAGGGTTGCCACCTTTCCGAATTTTTTTTAAATATTAAGCAATATATAGCAATATGGGTATCAAATGGAAGGTATTTGAGGCCGTATACCAACCAGAATATTTTTAAGTAGGATTGCCACCTAGGGTTGCCACCTGCCTGCATTTTAATTATTCCTTCTTATATCGACCACTATCTCGGGAACGGTTTAACCGATTTGGATGAAATTTGGAGTGCGCATGCTAACCGCCAAACAGGCTTAAGTGACTTTTTGTGGTTAGTGTTCGATATTTTGGAAATCTATTTTGGAAATTTATGCTCTTGGTAAGTAAGATTATGCGACAAATTCGAAAAATACCGAGCAAGGCTCGATCACCCAGGTACTGTTATTTAGGCTAAAAAGCACAAATATAGAGGGTATGCATATCAAAATTTGCAGACAAGATTTTTTTCATATATTCTTGGGACAGTCTAATGTACACATATCGTAACGTTAAATAATAAATTTCATTAACAAAGTCCCATTAAATATATATATATATATATATTAAAGCTATCTAAATGAACATTATTTAATGCCTAAACAGTGGCTTTTATTTAATTTTTAAAACTCTAAAAAGTATGCGCCCACCAAGCAAAGCTCGGTCATCTTGGTACTAATTTTTAACCAGATAACCAGGCAGATCCAAACATGTTCCATACTAATTAAATGAAACCGGGTTTTTTGTGGGTTTCCTATCAAGTGAATTTATTTAAAATTTTCAGTACAAATAATCAATTTTTTATGATTCATGTGATGAAATCTTTATCGATGTTTTAAAATAAATAAACTTTCATCTTTAGCATGTAAGGGAAATTGGCAGTTTTTAACCAAAAAGATGCATTCAGAAATACTTATGTTTTAATAAATAAATTTCATTGCTCATTAAATCACAAACATATGTAAATACATACATACATACTTTAATATCCGCGTGCTAAAAATACATTTTTATTTTTATTTTCAGACTACTTCTCGTTTCTGTTTGTCGTTGGAGCTCATTAGCTCACCGCTTTTCCAAGTGTTTCAAACAAATTTAAACTCCCGTCCATTTGCGCTCTCACTCATTGAGGCAGACGCCACAAACTAACACACACACGCACACACATAACGAAGATGTCTGCGTCGCGCGCCAACACACCGCCTTCCGAGTCGAATGAGGCAACAACACACAGCAACAGCAGCAGCAACAATAACAACAATAGCAGCAACAATGCCGACGGTGACACAAATCACAACAACAACGCCAAACTGAAATCCACACAAAATAGTGGCACCGGCAGCGTCGATAAACTATCACCCGATCAAGATATATTCATAAATCCAGCCGATGGCTTGCCCAGCCAACATCCCACATTGCCCGATGGCGATGTAGACAGCGATAACGAAAAAGAGCCAGTGGATCCAGATTCATTCGATGATCTGCCCACATCCATTATTGTAACGAACATACACTCGGAGGTGTTTACCAATCCAGCGCTGAAACAAGAAATGGAGGAGCTCTTCCGCACCTTCTGCGATTCGGCGACTTTCCAATGGCTACGTAGCTTCCGACGTTTGCGCGTCAACTACGACAATGCCATAGCGGCGGCCAATGCGCGCATCAAATTGCATCAATATGAATTTAATAAGAAAACAGTGATAACCTGTTACTTTGCACAGCCGGTAACGCCAGTCTCGAATAAAAACCTGCAACCACCGGCGCCAGTCAAGCAATTCCTAATCTCACCACCCGCTTCGCCGCCAGCTGGTTGGGAGCCACGCGAAGAGAATGAGCCGCTGGTGAATCACGATCTGCTGGCGGCATTGGCCAGCCTAACGCCAGGCGAGTCGCACGAACTACACCCACAGAGCGAAGATCAGCCGGGTATTATTGTGCACACGGCCATGTTGCCAGAGGGGGCAGCCACCGCACCAACACTGGCGGTCGCACCGAAGCCGGCCATTGTGCAGACTAAGTGTCCGGAACGCGCGTAAGCAGGAATGGATGATGGAAAGTGGAGTGCACGGAGGAGGATGGAGGAAGGAAGGATTTGCTGTCGCCACGGACGAATTAGTTTTTAAGTCTAAAGCGGGTGCTGAGCACTTGATAGCATAGTAACTAAAATGATTAAAGTTAAACTGTAACTAGTTAATGCAAAGGAGAAATTTAGTGGTGCATAAATGTAAAATAAAAATTGCTGTTAATTTTTGTAAACCAAAAAAAGTTGTAGATGAAAGTTTTGAATATGTAGTTAAAATTACCACTGAGAAACTAAAGATTTCCTCTTAAACATACCAAAAGATAACCCAAATGATGTTCTACACACATATGTATGTAAGTATACTTATATATGCAACTCTGTGTAAGCGCAATCAAATCACAGTTTCAATTTTGAGTTATTTTATTACCAAAAACGTTTTGAATGTGAAAAATTTTGTTCTAAGCTATTAAAATGTATACATTTAATGAAGAAGTAAAGTGAAAATATTGTTCACGATTGAATTGCGCAAAAATTGTTCAGAATAAAGTTTTAAAACACTCAAAGTTTTTACAAAAAAATATCTAATACGAGTATTTCAGTTACCAAGTTTAGATCAAAGAATTCTCGTGAAGTGGAACTTATTATTTTTAATCCAAAGTCCAACCTTCTACAGTCACTTAAGTTGTTTTATCACAATGCCAATCAATGCCACAGAAATATAGCACCGTGCTACAAAAACCAAAATGAAACTAGGGGCTAAATATAAGAAAAGTGTGTTTTTAGTTTTTCTCTCTGACGTCAGGATTTTTTAAGCACTTTGAAATTTCAAAGATTTGATTAAATCAAAACACTTAAAAATCTGTGGAATTTAGAATAACAAAATGGGTATCCAATGAAGGAGAAAGTTCTGTAGAATTGAAAAAATAAACAAATTTTTTGGTTCACAAAATGCGCTTTCAATTAATTTTTTTATCCTAAACTAATAGTCAGAGGGCAAAATTCGAGGTTTTGGCAGTGTACATATAAGTCTTTAACATATATATATTTTTTTTTAAATATTGCAAAGGATATTCAAGGATAAAATTAAAAAAAAAAAAAACATTTTCAATACCTCTTTGTCCTTTTGCACCAAAAACTTTAATCTTTTTTAAATCTACACAATTTTCTCTTTTATGATACCCATATTGTTATTCTACATGGCACTGAATTTTTTAAATAATTTTTTTAATTAATCATGTATTTGAAATTTAGAAGTTCATTTGAAAACGCAGGTTTACTATATTTGGCCACTGCACAGTAGCAAATTTTTTTAAAAAGCTGGCCAAAATTCAAAAAAAAAAAATTCGTGAATTCGTATGCATAACCATCTAATATTATCAAGAGGGCTCTACTGCGTATCGCTATGAGACATCAAGTCGATTCGCTGTAGGCCTTTAGTGTGACAGGGGATCCAAGTGACTGTTGCTAGCAATTCGCTCTAAATTTTTCGAAAATTAGAGTTTTCGTCGATGTTAAAATTGTGGTTTTGTCTTCCAAAATATAACAGTTTTCAAGCATCCGTTCATAGACATTGTAATCTAGAGTATGTGAAATATGGTTTTTCATTGTCACGATATCTAAAAAATTACGTTAGACATAGCTTTCCACGGTTTGGTTTGTTTTTGTTTACTCATTATGATAAATTATGAAAAAAGTTACGAGGGTGGTCGAGAGGGGCGTCTAATTTTCTTTTTCATATATATTAAAGTTTTTCCCATCGACCTTGGTTAAAACCACCTGCCACAAGCCGCCACTGTAGTTTGGACATCAGTTTTTATACGCGAGTTTTAATTTTTTTATGTTTAAAAGATTTAAATTATGCAAAAAAATACTTCTGTCAGGATTTTGATGTTTTAACATGACCTTTTATACTTTACCTTAGTTTTGTTAAAAATCGAATTATTTTAAGCGTACACATCGACCATTATGGATCCGCCATTTTGAATTTCGAAATTATGTGGTGAAATTTAAAACCAAAATAAAGACGCATGCACAAGGTTTTTTTAAAATTGTACCACTTTTCAACTTTTGGCCAGGTTTTTCAAAAAACTGGCCACTGTGCACTGGTTTCACGAGTACATTGGTTTTTTTGTGTAGGTAAAATTGACTTCGGCATGGTGTACTCATTAAGTTCATTTCCACATGGTATTTTTTAAATGGACCCAATTTTTTGGCATTCAATGTCTAGTGGGAATTAGACTACCTATACTGCATACTATATAGTATATACATTTGATTTTGAAAATATTTTAGTTGAATACTTATTTCGGCGTTTCGATTTTTTTTTATAATCTTTGTGCTGCAGAAATATCGAAAAATTAAATATACAAGTAGTTAATAAATTCAAGTTTTAGATTTTCGGGTTTCAAAGGAATGCACTAAGTGATATTTTCATAAATTTATTGAATTGACTACATATTTTAAATTTTATTAAAAAAAAAATTAAATTTTTGTTGAAAAAATTTTTATTTAATATTTAAAAAAAACAATTTATTAAGTGAAATAACATATAATTTTCATACACCAGCATATGTATATCCAAAACTTCCAAGTTAATTAGTTACTACACACAACCCTCCTTATAAACTAATAGTGTCCACCTTAACACTCGAAATCAATCAACAAATGGCAGTTATTTAAAATTTATAAAGAACTTAAATACTGATGTTAAAACTGTTTTGCCGTTTTCTTAAGCGAGTGTGTATGTATGCGAATAAAGGTTATAATTGTAATTTTAAATAAAAATATTTAAAAAATTAAAACAAAAAATAAAATAAAGCAAGTATAAAATAAATAAAGAAAAATATATGTAATTAAAATAAAAAATAAAATGAAACTAATCTACATATGTATATGAAAAAGAAACTTTAAACCGAGATTTAAACAATGAAACATTGAAATAGAAAGAAATGGATTTACGCATAACTAACTCTGTACGTATGAATGTAAACACTGTAAATGAGTAATTGAAATTTATATAATTATAGTATAACGAATTTGTGATTAAAAATCTTAAGAACGTTATATGTATTGTATAATGTGGAATAATATGCTAAGTGCTAAAGTTGTTTTCTTAATAAAAATTATAATGAAGTTGGAATTGTAAAAACTTAGTTCATGCTATATCTGCAAAGTAACTCGCTTTTTAATTTATAATTTTCTTATTACTTTGGTAGGAAATAGTTAGGTTTATTTAGATTATTTTGAAACACTCTGCTAATGATCTGAGAAATGTGCCAAACCATGATTTGATGAACATAAAATTTATATGAAATGTTTGGCTAGATAAGCATTAGCGAGAAAAAAAGAATCCAAAAACGAGCACAGCTGGTTTTTAAAAATTAGCCATAATTAACCTTTTTCTTATATCTATGCACATGTGTATGTATGTAGATTGCTAATGTACCAAAAAGTGGATTTCGCTATGCTGACGTTAAGTTGTTTTCTCTCCTATTTCAATATGTAATTGAAGCATTTCGCCCAAAATTCTGGCTAAGGCTGAATGTGGCAAATATCTTTGGTGAAGAGGTGATTCGTAGCATGCTTGAAACCTTCGCTGGCGGAACATCATTGGGTACGTCACGGTCCAGTCTGGATAAATAAGAGATTCACCTTCCACCTAATTTTTCCGGACTGTGAGGGGTTTTCTTAGGCGGTCAGCACAAGCTCTTCCTCTGCAATCCATGGCGGTTGAACTCCGTTGATTGCATTAACGGCGCGAGAGTTGGGGATAGTCTCTCTGTGAATGTCGTTGATTGTCTATGTGTACGCATTGGGTTTAGTGGTGGTTGCTTCTAACGAGTGCCTGTTCGTATGCTCGCATCAATAGCAGCCGATCACGAAATACTTGCTCAGCATTATGGTGTCTTCCTTTGCTAGGAGCATTTTTATTTTTCCCACGCTATGTAGATGGCGTACTGGGTACATCGTTTTGTATCATATTTATATCTTCGTCCACTTCTTTCTACTAATCCCCACTGACCAAAATAGCGCTGCATAGTTTAGAACCGGGCGGACTTGCATGCCTCCAACATGTGCTGCCGGTTAGCAGCTTAGGGACTTTGTTGCGGCTCTGTAAATAAATTGGCAATCGCGGTTGCGTTCGCTGAGAAAGAGAGTAGGCTGTCAAAAGTAAACCCCTAGAATTTTTGGGTTGTTAACAGTCGTAATTGGTACATCGTGCGTTTAAGTGGAGAAGAGGGTTGAGCTCTTTCCGTTATCGAGAGTACGTTCACGTTAAAAACCATTCGCCTCTCGCAGACGAGGCACACCAAAATGGTAGAAGAAGCTTGATCAAAATAAAAAAAAAATTTTGGTTTTTTTTATTCGATATTAAAAAAATGGAAATTATGAATCAGCCAATAAATTAATAGCCTTGTTCATAACAAATAAAACAGCTTTAAAACAGGTTTATAAATTGAAAAATGTATGAAAATGTTCAGTTTATAAAGCTTTTTAAATTTATTTTATTTTCTATGAATAAGGTCATAAATGCTAAGGTTAGTAAGAAAAAACAAAATTCCTATTAAAACAAAAACTAAAAAATGTACATTCATAATTTAATGTAATGTAGTAGATACCATGCCACTTTAAAAAAGTGAAAACTTTGGCATCCATAAAATAAATCCAAATACAGAAAAGTGGAAATTAGATGAGGTATTTTAACCTAAACTTACCAAAAATGCTAAGCTAAAATTATGGACACAAAAATTGACAAACAATATCAGATGGTTCAAATAAGTACACCATTATTTTTTTTTTTGCGAAACGAGTTCGATAAAAAATTAATGTAGGCATTAATTCTTTCCTGGGTATTAGGTTGATTGGTTATATTATTAAGTGTATTACTGTTAGTTATTCTTAAGTGTATTTTATTGTTGTAAACTAAATAAAAAACATAACCTTATAAATAGTTAACCCGATAGTAAGGCAGCTGTGAATGCCTACACTTTTTATATTTTAAATATTCATAAGTAAACGAAGTATGTAAATACAGGGGTGTAAATATTGTTGGCTTCGTGTGTACTTTTTTATTTGTTTTTTTTTTTTATGTGAAAGAAAAAAGAACCAAATGTGGTTTTGCCTATAACATACATACATACATAAATAACATTTTAAACAAGCAAGAATATGTAAATAATATAAATAACCAAAAGTCTACTCAAAAATACATAACTGTTGGCATATGAAATAAAATTGCATCGAAGAAATGCCTGTGTGTAACCCAATATTCCTGCATACCTACATATGAAGAGTTTGTATGTATGCATTCGCAAAGAAAAAATCTGAGTGGTCTGCTGCTCACCTCCGCTACATACTTATAATGCCAGTTGTTTTTCTGTAAATGTGTATGTACGAATATTTGTATGTAAACGTTTTTTAATTGTAAACAAAAATTGTAAACAAAAAACGTAATTGAGACTTATGTAAAAAGTTAAATGAATTATTTATAGCGAAAAATACAAAAAATAATTAAATATTAATAAAAAGATATTGAAATAATAAAGTTAATTAAAAATAAATGATTTATCAATGTAGCACTAAAAAAAGAAAAAAAGCATTTAATTTTCACTTTGCAGAATCATTTATTTTTTTTTTATGAAGGAAGGATAAGTTCAGAGCTGTTAAATTTCCATTACGATTAGTAAACATTAATTTTTTAGCATTTTTTATTTTAATGATTGTTTTCATTTTCTTACATAACCCAGCAAGTCCGGTTATGCTGACTGCTGTATACGCGGCGGTACTGGTGCAATTTACGGTCCCCACGGAAAATTTTTCCAAATTGATCGAAAGGGGTAACAAACGACGCGTATTACTGCGGAAATTCATTTCTTAAGGCGCGGGCACTCAACGACGCACAGTGGGATTTCGGCGGAAAAACTTATATTGGTGAAGGTCACATTTTGTCGTTTTTGAAGTGAAACTTCTTTGCGCTCGTTGGGCTGTAATTCCAATATCGAATGAAACGAAAAAGCGACAGGAAAAGGGAGGGGATGGCGCGCATGGTGGGGCAGTCGGACGGAAGGAGACATGGGAGAGAAACGAAAACGCGACAGATTCGGAGTAGGAAAAAACGAGAGAGGGGTAGCATGTAATCGATATATTTATCGATAAATTTATCGATTTTTCAATCGTAATATTTATCGATATAATAATCGATAGTCTTATCGATATAATAATCGATATTTTTATCGATATTGCTATCGATATGATAGTGGATATTGTTATCGATATATTTATCGATTAAGTTATCTATTTTGCAGTCTATATTTATCGATACATTTTTCGATATTGTTATCTATATAATAATCGGTATTATTATCGATATATGTTTTTATCGATGTTTTATCGATATATTAATCGATACTTTTATCGATTATATTTATTATTAGGTATGATATGCGATGTTATGGATTAAAATATAACCTTAATCACCGCTGTGGTGTAGTAATAAGCAGTGCGCGCTTCCGCTCCGCATGCCTGGGTTCAAGTCCTGGCCAAAGCAACATCGCAAAAAATTTAGAAAAAAGGTCTTTTTAACAGCGGTCGCCCCTCGGCAGGCAATGGCAAACCTCCGAGGGTACTTTGCCATGAAAAAGCTTCTCATAAAAATACAATCGCCGTTCGGAGTCGGCGTAAAACTGTAGGTCCCTCCCCTTTGTGTGACAACATCAAGGCGCACGCCACAAATCGGAGGAGAAGCTCGGCCAAACACTAACATATGTGTAAGCGCCAATCTATTATTATTATTATTATAATCATATAACATTATACATATTAACTAGCCTGTCTTTATTCACAATTTCAAACCAACGAACTACAGGTATTGATTATGACACAAACTAGATATGTGACATAAGTTTCACTTCGACAGTGTGGCCCAGGCGCACTTAATTTTTATTGTTGAAAATTTTGTCGCAGTTTTTTTTATACTTATTACTAATACTACAGCCCTTGGAAGACCCGGTTTTACAAGATTTGGCAGCAAATACATTTTCAATTTTGAAAACTAAGCCAGTACCCATGACTTTACAAAATTTAAAAATACATAGTTGTTTCAAGTGACAGAACTCTGAAACGAACATCACCTTAACAGAACATTTATTGTTTATCATAAGAGGCATATGTCTAATTATTTAAAATGTCATTACATGACTTGATTTTCCATCCAGTATACATATATATTTAATCTAAAGAAATTAGTATTTTTTCCCGCGCAGAAAGTAACACCGAATTTAGCAAGTGTGGCAAATGTCAACATTCCTAATTCACAGTTAGCTGAAATTGCAATTGCAAGTAATCGCGAAGTAATTCTCTGCCTCTTGCCTACTTTAATAAGCCTCGCATGAGACATCCTCTTTTGAGCAAACGTTTTAATAATAATAATAGATTGGCGCTTACACAATATGTTAGTGTTTGGCTAGGTTTTATGAATCATTATTTGAGAGCATGCCCCTGGAATCAGCTCTTATATCGTACTTATGAGCGATTCTCCCGACGCGACACAACACCAGGATAGAGATTCGCAGGAGTCCGAATTACGATAGTCTGTGTCACCAGGTTCCAGCATAAAAAGCTCCAATAGGCTATATGGTTGTCAACGGATCACAAAACGAAAACCCGAATCGACCATTTTGTGATCGACGAAAGGCACGTTTCCAGTGTGTTAGATATATGGACGTACGATTCGAAGACCTAACAATGAATCAGATCATTATCTTGTTGCAGCGCGGAACGTGCATCTTAATACACAAGGAAAGTTCGACATTGAAAAGCTGCAAAGAAAAAAAACTGCCAACAGATTCCCTACTCATCTCTCACTCCGGCGCTCAGATAGCACTACTCAACACACCGAACTCTGCGAGCAATGGAGTCACATTTCTCGTAATTGGATTTCAGCGAACCTGCGACGAGGCCAGCAGCTATTGGAAATACTCAATGGGTGGCGCATTAGGCTTACGTCGTCGTGCTGCCAACTCCCGCTGAATGACAGCTGATGATACAATGTATTAAAAATCTCGTAGCAATGTTTGGAAGAACTCTTGCCAGGATCCAAATACGGGCTATGCGCCCAGCCACGACTTGGCAACTGCTTTCACCTTATGTTGAACTGCGATAAGCACTAGGTCCCTGAAGTAATCACTACAACATTCACCGATTGGTTTGGCACATATGCGATAATTTAGTGCCAATTTATGCCGCTAAAAAAAAAAATTTAGTGCTCTGTAAATTTTGGTAAAAACATATAGTAGCCATCTCTTCAGCTGAATAAATCACTACACTATCAATGTCTCTGGAACCAAAAAGCGCATGGCTAGCCCTAGCAGGGTGTCTAGATTATTTAAATAAAAAACCGCAATTTCTTTCAAAAAAATCCCCCAATAGCAAAATTTTTTTATATAAAATTTATGAAATCTACTTAGCAAATGACATCTTGTTATAGAATAGTTTGTAAAACCGAAAAAGAATATAATACCTTAAGGGTAATAATAAATAACACAAATAGCTTATAACGAATATTTATTCGTTCAGTTTTAAAACATATTTGTATTAATACATTTTGCAATAGGACTGCGCAATTAATAAATTCAGTACGACTCATATGGATGATTAAAAATAAATTACAAGGCTACTATAATAAAAAATATAAATAAAAATAGCTAATATAAAAATGGAAATCGATATATCGAACTCGATACATCGAGTAGTTCTTTATCAGCGCCGTCATTCTTAGAAAACTCTTCGTGAGTATTTTGTCGCGAAAAACTAAAGCCAACTCATCATATTTTGCAACGACCCATTTTGTTATTGTTGATCTACCTGCAGAAAATTTGTTAGATTAGTATGCATCTATCTATCTATCTATATCTATACATCTTATAAAATAAAGTCCCAAAATACGTATGTAATTTAATAACTTCGCACAGACTGATCCGATTTGAAAATGGTTTTTTGCATTTCAAAGCTTAGCTATCTGGGAAGGACAATTTCA
>JAPVRG010257110.1:0-19085 GCA_029783565.1 Rhagoletis cerasi
GCTCTTCCTGTAAAACCTGCAAAACACTGAAGTACCTGGAAAAGCCTTGTTGTCTTCCACATCAGCCACAGTCTCCACAATTTCTTTTGATGCTGCTTTAGTTGTGATTGCTGGTCTGAAAAAGAAACAAATTAACATTATTCAAATGTGAAATACAAATTTCTTTAGCTTTTGTCATTTGGCAAAACAAATTACCAAGAAATAGAAACTCACCGCAATGCGATACAGAAATAAAAAACAACAGGGCTGCATTTTTGTGGTTAGGTACGTTTTACCAGAATTTGTTCGGAGGATTCCGATTCGCGATATCATTTTGTGAAAAATAAGCGTTGGAAATAGTTTTTATACACGGTTAACATATTATATTATTAGTATAAAATGTTATTATCGTTCTTAGTCGAATATAGTTGCATTATCTCAGACTTTTTTTTCATATTTTCTAAAATTGGTTCTAATACAACTCATAAGCAACCATGTGTCTTGAAAATCCCATACTACCTTAAATTTCATATCTGGAACGTTGGTCCCCATAAAGGACTTTCACCACGAAACAGACACAACAACAAAAACCTTTTCTACTGGTATACTGTGGTACAGAACGAAAACAATATGCATATATAAATACTGTAAGCAAATTTTTTTTTTTTTTAATTTTACTTCTGTTATTAAAAATCTGCATGCGCCTGGAGAACATTAAAATTATAAACAGCCAACAAATGTACACGGAGAAATATGTAAGTACAATGTACAATACAATGAAAAAACTTTTCCCAGAAGTGTTTGGAATATATTCCGTTACAGCTTAGATTTTGAGTCGGTCGTTTATTCTTCATTTTATTACTTTGCAAATAAAAGACGACTTTAAGCACATTTAAAGTTGCACCAAATCTAAGGCAACAACTGCAGTTGCTATAGTACACACATACATAAATTAAATATAACTGCGCTCATATTCTGTAAATCTTCTTGAATTTTCAGTTTTTTATTGCAAAAGCAAGAACGCAATATACATATAAAAAGGCGCTGCCTAATTTTATTTCGAAATTTAGCTTTGTACAAACGTCGTAAGACTACTTTCTAAGGACCTATGTAATTGAATCTGAAAACAACTATTTCTCACTATATAACATTCAGTGTTTATCAAACATAAGTGTTTAGAAGAAATTCGCAAATGAAGAACATTAATTTTTAATAAGTTTTATAACTACTCTGAAAAGAAAAAAAGTGTTAGATAGGACCTTTCTATATTAAGGTAACGATATGCATCTAATTAGTTTTCTCCCAAGGCATTCGGACGGGACTAAAACAGAAGTGGCTTTCGCGGTCAACAATTCAAAAGTGGATTTCAGCGAAACCTGAGCAATATTTCAATGTGACTAATTTTAGAATGTTGTGCATTGATGTCTCTTAAAAATGGTTCTTATTTTACTCAAAAATGATTTATAATTTTTTTAACTGAATTTTAATCACTGTCACGCAATTGAGAAAAGTTGCGCTTGCACGTCTTTGCATTCGAACGTCTCAAAATGGGTAATGAATAAATGAAAAATTTGTTTACATTAAATTTGTTCCTATTAAAATAAGCTAAAAAATGTAATTTTATTAGCTTTTAATACTTTTTCTGCGGTGGACCTTCTGGTGGAAATGCCCATATATAAAAATGAACGTTGGTTTGTTTGAACTATATAGACGTCGAGACCGCATTATTCCTATTATGGGGAGAAAGTTCGTTGCTTTATTTCCAAGAGGGCTGCCAGCTGTTTAAAAAGTTGAGTTCAATTAAATAATACACAAGTTATAGGAAATATTGAAATATGGGTATCAAAGAAAGAGTATTGAGGAATCTTTAGTTTGAACATTAAAAATATTTTTGAGGTGTATGAAGAGGGTTTCCACCTGTTTAAAAAGTCAAATTCAACTTGAATTAAAGGAATTTTGTTAGTGAAATACATACATATGGCACACCCTCTTCAGAAAACGCGAAAAACTATTTCTTAGCACACGTTAGCCATATGGGCATATCCTGAAAAGAGACTACCAAAAGGTAAAAAATAAAATTCCACGTAGGCCAAACCTTATAATGCCAATCGATAGCTAAATGATTCACCTTTCACGCACTGAAATTTTATTTTATTCGGTCCATCAAATATCAAGATTTTAACGAAGTTTCTAACTACTTTTCCTAATATTAAAATTTTTTAGTAAACATACTATCCAAAAAGCTTCCCTAATTGCGATAGAAGTTGATAAAGAACTGAAAATATGTGCAATAGTTAAGTACATCATCTTCATTTTTAACTCTTATACCAGAAATTATGTAAAAAGTTGCGACCAATGGTCTAAAGTGAAGTCAAAAATGTTGCTTTTTTTCAAAGGTTACGGACGCGAAATATACTTCTTAGATGAAAACGAAAGTAGTAGCGTTTACTTTATTCTCCAATATTTTAGTACCAAAGCTGGTTTGGGTTACTCCCGCTATTTGCATACTAATTTCCCAGGAAAACAAAAGGATAACCAAATGTAAAGACATTAAAAATTGTCGCGTCCGTAACCGTATAATGACAAAGGTTTACAAACACGACGGCATTCTAAGGTATGTTTAGGTCGCTGACTGTGAATATATAATTTTTTTCTTAAAATTGGCTCTTAAAATTAATACGAATTTTGCAAAAAAAAAAAAAAGGTTTTCAACATGAATTTATGTAACGGTATACGAAATCCTTGTACTTTACAAATAAGAAAAACATAGATTAGTGTACTTATGTTTGCACTTACTATAAAAAATTTAAATTTTAAAGAAACCTCAAGGTATTAGTATTCAAAAATGTTAAATTTGATTTAAATAATTTTTCTGTAAGCCAAACACTTTTGACCACATAGCTGTCAAATTTCACGTAATGAACAGCCATGATATATGCCTTTCATTTGGTAAAAATTACGTAACGACCAATTCTATAAGTTGAAGATATGACGAAAAAAATCGCCGCATCGCTAGTTTTTCAACGAAATTTTTGCTTCAACTGTCTAAGTAACTTATAAATATGAGCGAAAAATTCATAAAAGTACGATAGGGGCTCATATCTACTCATCGAAGCTGTGTGAAGTGCATTATTGATTGATATGCCGTTCATCTCTGTGTCCTTGGAATATCCTTTGAAAATCTTATTGAGGATTCTTAATTTTTATCGTTCATATATAGCATATTTTACTACTGTGCTTAAAATTTATATGCAGTTATACTTAATTTCTTGTTAAATTAATATTATTACTGTATTTTATTTATTTGGGAAAATCTGTTGCGTCCGTAACTCGTACTATACGTCATAAAGAAAAGGCGACAAATAGTTTTCATAATTCATAAGTCTACCAACCAAAGGCATTCTTTGACCTCCATTTCCACATTCAAAGAAAATAAATTTTTCTCCAAACATCGCTGAATTTCGAATATTTCTACACGCGTCCGTACCAGTTTTTATTTGCGTGTACCTTTGTACTAAGCTGTTTATCTTTCCAAAAATTGTTTGTTGAATATAGCACTCTTACAATGCTTCGCAATAAGTATAGTTAACATACGATCTTTCTATTTCTTTCTTACTTTAAGCTTGGTTAAATGCGTACGAATGTCGAATCCGTTACCCAGGATATGTCCATATGGGCAATTGAGACTTTATCTTAGATTGCTTCAACATACTACAACAAGATTTTGGTCCAGCTTTTGCTGAAAGGTAAATAAAAGATCTGTGAACATTTTTAGCGCATAATTTCAAAAGTGACAAATTTTGTCAGACGAAAGAGGTTTGAAATGGTTGTAGTTTGAATATTTTGAAGAGGGTTGCCACCTACTTTAAAAGTCGAATTTAGTTAAATTATGCACAAATTTCATGAAACATTAGAATATGGGTGTCAAACGAAAGAGTGTTAAGAAATATTTAGTTTATATATAAATATGTATAGTCAGGTCTCTGTTTTTTATATTTTATTTATTGTTACTTATTTATTGTTACCTATTTACTGTTATACAAAATTCATCTCCTACATCATTGTAATTAGTATTTACTCAGTATAGTCTTAGTTTTAGTCTTATTTTTAGTTATCTTCTTATGTCGTAATCATCGTTGTGCTATAAAAATCTTATTGTGCAAATAAATTTGTTTAATATATGAAATTAAATGAAAATGAAATGAAAAAATATATTTTACTTGTAACGCATCGGTCAGGAAGGCAATTGTTCCAGAACATCCTAGTATATATTCGTCCGAAGCACCGGGACATGTGTATACTGTTCATCCAAATAACGCCGAGTGCTATTACTTAAGATTGTTGCTGCCTACAATCAAAGAATCAAAATTTTTCTTGCTTTGAAACCCGTCGACGAAGTAGAATGTTAAACGTCTAGAGATGCATGATTAAAGCACAAATCTGGCCGAAGCTTCACTCACGTGTCACCCAAAGCAAACACGAACTTTGTTTTCGATGGTTTTCACAACATGCGCACCATCGAATCCTCGAGAACTGTGGGAAATGCATAGTGAAGGCCTCAGTGAAGACATTTCAAATCAAGCACGTTCAACCGACCCAAATTAGGAATATTCGTGCGGCATTTTCAATGAATTGAAGACTTATGCATGTCAATTAACAACAAAGTTCTTTACCAACTCGGTATGCCAGAATTGACACTATTTAGAAATGCTGTGCAAGACAGGGACTTGATGCGAGAAGAGCCGATTGATGAAATTAGCTGGAACATTTTGTGCAAAAGTAAAAAGAGCTTTTAGTTGTGTATCAGTAAAACACGTACGACAAAATCATGCAACGTGCAACCAAATGAAAAAAAAAAAAAAAAATATTGTTTATCCGGAAGGAAAATAAAAAACTATAAATAAGTGTGTTTTTCTTTGGCGTCGGGTATTGCTAATCTTTTTTATAATAAAGTTATCATGCGAAAAACATTCCCGTTTACTTATGGATGTATGCTAAGGCAATGTTGAGGAGACCTGCCATCATTTTGTCGCGCACCTTATTTGAAAATTATAATACTAAATTGCTTTTTTCGTTTTTCTTCTTTTTATTTATCGGAGTATGCCATTTATTATTTCTTCTCGCCAGCTGGCGCCAATTAGAAATACCAAGTAAAGTTACTCAATGGTAGATGAGACCTTGCTATTCTTCCACCACTCTCAGCAGGAACCGCATCGCATACTTTAAATGTTGCACATGTATTCTTACAGCCTAATAATTACAGCAATTTTCAATTATATGATTGTTTTTAATTATTCTATTATTTCTAATTATATGATTATTTTAATTATTTTTCCAAATAGATGAAGCTGGTTCGGCAGGCAAATTTTCATAAGTTAGTATTAAATAACTTAATCCAAATCCGCTGTACGAGTAAATACTTGTACTGTAGTTTACAAATAATTAATGAATTCTTACAATGTGCTACAAAACTGTATCCTCAAAATAAATCTTATTAAGAAGTGGACTATGAGTGTATTTTGACGAAAATTTGGAATTTTCCCAAGTTTTACACCAAATTTGGAACTCTGAAGTATGTATAGTATGCGGACAATATTTTTATAAAAAATTAGCAAATAAAATAACAAAGCTACCAGTGCTTTTATCCTTGTGCATTTTATTATATTACTGTATTGATTCTCATCATATGTACATTCACAGCATTGCAATGTATTATTCACAAGTTGAAATAAATCATAAAATTGAAAACAAAAACCAAAAATAATCAAATAATTATATTAATCGTGCAATTGAAAAAAATGAAAAATAATTAAAAATAATCAAATAACTATATTAATCATGTAATTAAAAAATTTAAAAAATAATGGAAAATAATAAAAAACAACAAAATAATCATGTAATCAAAATTAATTAAATAATAAATTTTTTTTTTAAAGTAATTAATTATTAATCATTAAAAAGATGCAAATAATGGTATTTAATCATTAAACGGTTTCCCAGGAAAAACTTGCTTTAATTAATAATACTAGTCAACAAATTTTGACGAAATCGCGTTAACCTAAGAAAAAAAATGTTTTCTAAGCTAATGTTGGGCCGCTGAACATGAAAACGATTCCCATTCTGTTTTTCAAAGAAGCGTTTTCAAAATTTTTTCGAAAAACGTGTTTTTTGGTACCTTTCGCAGAATTAGATAAAAGTTATTACTGTTACTGGCGACCAAAATCGAAAAAAGTGAAATTTTCTATCATTTTTTGATTATTACACATTTTTAGATTCTTATTTTTAATAACAAAAATTTTGTTTAAATTTTTTTTCCAAATTTGAGTAAAAGATAAATCATTGCAGTAAATTTTGAGTCTAAGATCATCCAAATCGGATAAGAAATGTAGATGTTATGTAGAATTGAGTAAAATTTGTAACTTTGCATTTTTCACACAATCACACTTTTGGACGAAAATAAGGTTTTCTTGAATTTTTTCGCTTGTGTTGGTTAAAGTCTTCTCGAATTTGCGTCCAGCAGTAAGAAAAAAAAATAAAATAAAAATAAAAAAGAAAATAAAAAGATAAAAAAAAATCAATTTCCGACCAAAAGTGTGATTTTGTGAAAAATCCAAAGTTAGAGTTTTTACTCAGTGCTCGATAAAATCTTAATTTCTTGTCCGATTTGGATGACCTTAGACTTGAAATTTACTACAATGATTTATCTTTTACACAAAATTGAAAAAAAATTTACACAAAATTTTTGTTATTAAAAATAAGCATCTAAAAATGTGTGCTTTTCAAAAATGATAGAAAATTTCACTTTTTTCGACTTTGGTCGCTAGTAACAGTAATAGTTTTCAGCTAAATCTCCACAAGATATATATTTTTGCAAAGAGGGCATCAATACCTTTCGAACGGCTTGCGTCGATTAGATAATTTTTTCAAAAGATATTGACAAATAATTGCGAAAGGTACCAAAAAACACGTTTCTCGAAAAAATCTCGAAAACGCTTCTTTGAAAAAAAAAATGGGTTTCGTTTTCATAATCAGCGACCCAAAGTGAGCCTAGAAGATACTTTTTTACATAGGTTAATTTTTCGAGTAAACTAGTGTAATCATTATGATTATTAATCATTATTTAATATATTTTCCAACTTCCTACGAAGAATGTACTATTAGGTACATAAAAAAAATATTTTATAGAGAAATAAAAAGATTGTCTCTATGAAAATTTTCTAGGCTAAGGCTTAAGGCAGACGAAAAAACGAAGACAATTCCATAGAGATTTCTTATTGATTTTATGTGAAAACTCTTATAGATTTCATTTACAAGAATATCTTCCAAAATCACATTTCGTAGAGAAAATTTGATTGACTGCATCATTTAAAAAGAAAACTTCTTAATTTTATGATATGTCTTCTCGGATTCAATTAAAAGAACTTCCATATGACAATAATTCATATAATCAAATAGAATAGTGCTGGCATGACGACCTCCGTAGCCGAATAGCTAGAGCTGTAAACTGCCATTCAGTAGGTCCCAGGTTCGACAGGTCAGCGAAGACCAGTTTCTTTCATTTTCTCTTTTTAGCTTTTAAAGTAGTAGAGAAAATCTAGTTGCCTCCATGAAAAAATAATAGTTTAAAAAGATAAACTTCTAAATTTTATGAGATGTCTTTTTGAATTAATTTGAAAAAAATGTTTAATTTCTTCCTAATTCCATATGACAAGTAACTCAAATCATTGAGTGGAATACTTTCGGTATGACCAGGTAGGTCCGCGCCCACTTATGGATTATCATGTATATCTCGGTAACCGCTTTATCTATTTCTACCAAACTTGGTGTTAATCTTGGTCCAACACAGGAAACGGTCAAACATTTTTGAAATCGGACAATACCCATGCCCACTTTCCATATAACGGTAAATTGCAGAAAAACGAAATCTGTGATAAATCGGTAACTACTGAAGCTAATTTACTCAAAATTTCTGTTTGCAATAATTCCTTAGCAAGAAGAACGATTATAAAAAAATTTTGTGGAAATGGGCGTGGTACCGTTTACTTATGACTAAATATGTGTAACCGTTTTATCGATTTCTACCAAATTCGGTATGCTTAATGTACTTGACACAGAAACTTTTTGTTAATGGAGTCAAACCTTATTGATTCGCTGCCCCTTTTAAGTATTTTTGCGTTATTACATCCTCTCACTACACCCAAAACTCTTAGTTAATATTAGAGAACGACCGAACCTCGATTTTTAAGGCCGAACCGAAGCCGAACCGAACATTTTCAAGGGCCCAAGTAATAAAAAAGCAATGACTTTTTAAAAATGTAGTATTATTTTTGATAAAAAAGCAAAAAAGGTACATACTTAAGTTTCAATCACATAAATTTCAGCAAATAACATGTGTACATGTAGTAATCATTTAATACTTTATGTTTGGCCAAAGTTCGGCTTTTTTTTTGCCGAAGTCGAACCGAAACCGAACCGAACTTTTGTGGCCGAACATGGCCGAAGCCGAAGCCGAAGCCGAAGTTCGGTCGTTCTCTAGTTAATATTGTTCTGAAGGTATTTAAAAGGAAATCAAAGTATTGACTTTCTTCTGGAAATTCAATTTACAATCTAAGCCGAGTCTACATAGCATTTTCTTCAAAGTGGCTAAACATTCAGAATAGGTTAACATTTTCGATTAACTTACTCATCTCCACAGAGTTTTTCCCTCAGTATCCCTATGTGGGTAAAAGCGCTTACAACAATAACTCTCTGAAATTTATCGTACTTCTTTTGCCATAACTCTTTTGCTTATGATATTTAACTATTGGTAGTAGGAAACTTTATGCAATCATTTTCATGAGCAATTTAGCTTTCAACTACTGCATTCACAGTCCGAGCTACCGTAGCTTAACTAACACCAAGTTCTTCGCCGATACCTTTCCAATATCCAGGACCACAGAGATATCGCAAACATACATTCATTTTATGCATAGATAACAAAGCACCTTCACGAGTTTCTTCATTCGCACCTAAAAACCTGTCCGTGCGGTACTGTTCACTCTCCCTTAAAAACGATATAATAGGCAGAATAGACGACGCAAATAACTGCACAAATTGAACTGTGTACAGTTCGGTTGTGCTGTGTATTTAGCAGTTTGTACTTTTTGCGCAGTTAACTGAGCAAAAATAAAAAAATTTTGATTTTTACTCAAACTCAAACCAGAGAAGAGAGTAGTATCAACGCAGTAGTCACAATTCGCAGACATCTTTCTCCCTCTTTCGAATAAGATTTGCACGATTTATTGGAGTGGTGTAAATCGCGAATTGAACTTCATGATTATCGATTAAAATCGATATAGCTCAATTATAATTGAGTCGTCTATTCTGCCTATAAATCTTTAAAACTACGAACAAGTGTAGGTAAGCACGGTCTTGTAATGTTTAGCATCCCTGACATGAACAACAGCTTTCATCGCTCTGGGAACCGGACAACACAACCTTTCACTACCAAAATGAGTATGCTACTAACCTAACTCACCTTTTTTAAAGTAAAAAGTAAAGTTTAAAGTATAAACAGAATCAATTCGCTGAGCGAACTTCGTCGGAAGAAAGTTCGCTGCCAAAATTAAAACACACTGTAGTGTATGAGATTGCACTCAACCAAAGAGAGGACGAAGTTCGTCTGACGAAATTCGGCGAGAATAGATTTATTTTTAATTTTGCCGCTGCCGCCGGTCGACAAAATCAGCTATCAGTGATAAAATAACTTTTTTCTTTACTTTTCGAGTAGATAATTGTTAAGAAGGAGAATAATAGGACAATTTGAGTATTCATCTTTTCGCTTTTGTATTTTTATGTTTTTTATTTGTCAATCCGCTGATGCGAATTTCGTTTCGGTTCTGTTTTACTGGACGAAATGTTGCAGCAAATGTTACCCGACGTCATCGCTCCGCCCGACGAAATTCTCTCAGCGAATTGGTTCTGTTTATACTTTAAGGTTCTGCTCGAGTGTGCGCTGGTTAAGGAGTACTCTCAGAGAGCTGGAGTGAGAGTTAAGTGGCCACACTGCTGGTTGATACTTGGAGCACATTGAAGACGATCTTACCACGTTATACGAAATTAGTAATTTATCTGTATTATCTAAACACTTTGTCGACGGCAACATGATTTTTCGAATAACTACTTTTTTATTTGTGATGCTGAAATGAAATATAGTTTTATTTCAAAGCAATCGATAAAAACCGCATTTTGAAAATTTGATTAATTATGTGACATATGTAACTTTTTATTTTAGTAGTTAATATGACCTGCCTTTGCCCTTATGCATTTTTGCTCGATACCACAAATATACAATTTGATAATTTTATTTTAATTATATCACACGAGTATGCTATAGCGCTCTGCATACATACATACATACATTTCATCAACACTTCACCGCTGCTTCAGACCATTGTATCTAATTTGTAGGAGAATACTCATCATTATCGACATTTCCACACTGCGTTTCTGTGTCGTGTCAAATGTGCAGTCATGGCTCTATGTTTTTTAGCTTCTGGCCTTTTTACTCATTCCAAAGCTAACTATTATCTCGGTTCAGCTCTCCGGCTGCATCAGTTTTCCAGCTGACGGTGCCCTCATTATTTGTATTTTTTGTTTTGCCCTTCACGCCGTTATTCACATCGCCGTTTGTTGGCTGCATGACACACTTGGCAGCCATTGCTTGCCATTTGCTTCGTCATTCATGCTACATAGACAATATTTTAATTTGCCCCTGCCCTTTTCATATCCGTTCACAACTGCATTTCTGTGCACTCTCACTATTGCTTCGTTGTCGCTTTTAACGCATTTTCAGCGGTTCTTTGCAATCACACTGCTCTCTGAAATTTTGTTTGCGTTTCCAGGTTTCTTGCTGCAGACGCCCATTATCCTTTTTTCTTAATTTGTTTACTGCGGCGAAAGGGGTCACGCGGGCTCAGCTTTTGGGTTACGCTTAATTTTTTAATTAGCACGCAAATTTTTGGCAACGCTAATGAAACACTTTTACATGCAATAAATTATTTTAAAATATGAAACCATGGTGAAGAAAAGTTCATATTTCAGTTAAGGTTTGATTTGCATACATACAGGGTGTCCCAGAAGTCGACATCAAGCCGGAAACGGGTTACAGGCCAGCTCACAATCAGAAAAATATTAAATGAAATCTATGTCTTGTATTTTTAAAATTATAGGTGTTAAAAAAATGTAGAAAAAGTCTACAACCTATGATGGTTTTTTATTTCCAGTTACTAAAAATGTATACTTTTTCTCAATTTTATTTTTATTATGTAATTCTGAGTAACGCTTCTGTAAATTGTCGTCTAAAATTTATAGCCAACTGCTCTAGCTTGGAAGAAAATTATACTTTTTGCACAAAAAAATTGGAAATTTATTGCTTCACCCAATTTTAACTGACTGTACTGAAAAAATATGTACCACACTAGTTTGGAAAGTAACTTTGAAAGTTGACGCATTTAATAAGGATTCCAAAATGGTATGACACTTGCTAGATTATTTCCTAAATTATGAACAATTTAGATTTTTGTAAAGAAACTCAGTTTTGAAATTTCTTACTTACTTAAAAGGATTGTAAAGTACCCAAGACTTTCCTTGAAGCCGTAACTTTGAAGGTAATTCTAGTCTGAGTGAGGCAGAGAGAGTCATTTTACGAAGTGTGAGCGCGACAGAGAGTGACGCCACTTTGTCCTGGCTTGTGACCCGTTTCCGGCTTGACGTCAACTTCTGGGACACCCTTTATGTACATATGTTTGTATGATAAATATACGTTGCGTGCATCCAATTAAAGAATATATAAGGCATATGTTTTAAGAATAAAATTTTTATTGTTCAAGAACCACAACTTGAGAAAATTTGCTTTAATTAACTCTTCAATATCAAACGACAACCTACATCAAACTAAGATTTAAAATTTCGCATTCACTCACTTAACAAGCTTTTATTAAGTTTCACCTGTGTGTAATCAAATCTTGCAATCAATTTTTAACCAACTTCCCGATGAGGTACACACTTGAAGCTTCAAACTTAGCTCAGAACCCGATGACAATGCAATATGAAAGATGAATTAATCTGCTAGGTGGCGCAGGTGTCGAAATATGTGAAAACCCCGTATTTATGTCCTATGTGGTTTATAATTGCTTACATGAAAAGGAAAAACTCCATAAGAAAATTTGCCCGATAGGTGGCGCAGAAGTCGAGATATTTGGAAAACCCATATTTATGGGCCGATTTGGTTCATATTTGGAACTACCGCTGTGGTGTAGTAGTTGAAGTGCGCACTGCCACTACGTGGGGCCTGAGTTCAAGCCCTGGTCCGAGCAACATCACAAAAAAATTATAGAAAAAAGGTTTTTTCTCAACAGCGGTCGCCACTCGGCAGGCAATGGCAAACCTCCGAGTGTATTTCTGCCATGAAAAAGCTTCTCATAAATATACAATCGCCGTTCGGAGTCGGCGTAAAACTGTAGGTCCCTCCGCTTTGTATGACAAACACTATCATACTTATCTAACTTAGTTATTAACTAATTAATAAAAGAGTTTAGAAATTATTCTTCGAAAATATATCCATAGTGTTCCAATAAAACATTATTATGGAACCTACTTAAAAAATTTCAGCCAAATCCAACAAGATTTGATGAAAATATACCCATTTATTTTAAAGATGCACTTAAAATCTGCACTTTCCGTAAAATAAAAAACAGCGTTGAGCGACCTCCAAATCTTGTTCAAATGAGCTCAAATTTTAGGAGGAACTTGTTTTCAATATTATCTTCAAGAATCTGAACGTTCTCAGTCGAAATTCGAAAAAGTTTTTGTTTTGAATCACCCTAATGTACCTACATTGTACATAAATACACTTTAAAATGTGTACGCACAAACATCTGCAGAGATTAAAATTACTCGCAGCAATAATATGCATTGTATAAAAATCCGAACAAAAGCTAAACGATAAAAGGCAGGTAATATAGTGATGATCCCCACAATCACTGCCAAACCAGAGTAAAGACCAACAAGAACGAAAGCAGAAAAAGTATACAAAGAAGTCCGTCACAATAAAAAAATGAAAGTGAGTAGTTAGGTGAAAAAACTCAATCTAACTAGGTTTTAAGCGGGTTAAGGCTAACCGTAAAGGTTAAGGACTTGCGCTGTTCTCGGCAAACCTCAAACACCCACTCCATACACCGCCTAAGCTGGCCCAAAATATGTATGTACCTATATCTAGCTGCTGCTCGAGTTTTCTAGCATGTCCGATGAGATGCATACGTATTTATGTACGTTAATAAAAAAGTATATGAGTAAGTACAATTATATACCTAAGTATGCATACTTGTATACTCTTGTCTGTGAGCTATATAAAAGCGCTGTAGTATTGTATAAAGATGGCACCAGTGTTGACATCGCTACTCTTCGCATTTTCCTTTTTTTGCAGTTGCTGTTACATTCATACACACCCTGCAGTGAAAAGCTGAACTAGTATGCACGAATTCCAGTTCATGAGCTATTATTTATGTATTGAAGTCATACCAGTTCGTCATGGACTATAATTATACCAGTTCCCCGCTGTTGAAAACCAAACTAATGGGTAAAAATTGCAATTTATGAACCAGTATTTAATAGCAATTTCGTACTAGCTCCTAAGAAAGATCATAGAATTATACCAATTGCGAAATCATCAAAACAAGCGCATCCATGGGTATAAGAATATATCAACATCAATACATAAGACCATTAACTTCAAATGCACTTGCATACCGAAATTAAAGCCGTTTCAATAAAATTCGATATTCATGCATATCCTGTAAAAGTTGAAATAGGCATTCACATTATTTATAAGCATAGGTCCTACTTACATTCAACTGACAAATATATATGTAAAGGGTGTTTTTTAGACATGTGGCCGCGGTTGGCTTTTTACAGCAATTGGGGCCGTATATTCTCTTCCAAGGCATCAATCGTCTCGGGCGTATCTGCGTAGACAAGCGACTCCACATAACCCCACAAAAAATAGTCCAGCAGTGTTAAATCGCACGGCCATGGAGGCCACGCCACAGGCCCACGACGCGAGATAATGCGCTCACCAAAATTTTCCTTCAATAAATTGATTGTTTCGTTGGCTGTATGGCATGTAGCGCCGTCTTGTTGGAACCAAAGGTCGTCCACATCAACATCCTCCAATTCAAGCAAGAAAAAGTCATTAATCATGGCTCTATAGCGTTCCCCATTGGCTGTAACATTATGGCCTGCTTAATTTTTGAAGAAATATGGACCACTGATTCCCTCTGCCCATTGAGCACACCAAACAGTGAGTTTTTGAGGATTCAACTAAAGGTGAGCTTCATCGCTGAACAAAATTTTCTTCTGAAAATCGGGGATCGGTGGCCATCTCGTTTTGGGCAAACGAGCATTATGAAATGACAAACCAAACTGAGTATAAATCAAGTAACAGCTGTCGAAAAGACCAACTCCGAAAAAAATATTGCCTCATTATCTACTTTTCAACAATTTTGTTTTAAAGACGCATTATCATTATACACTTAACCCTTCAATGTATGACCTTTCCTTTTAATTATTTAAATCGTCATCAGATATTTCGTCTTAATTTTGCTATATGTATATCGAAACAAATAGCTATATTTTCATATTTCACAAATCACAGAAAGCCCTTTTTTATTTATTTTTTTCTGTTAATCCAATCGTCTAAAAGTGGTGATTTCAGACTAAAAATGGACTAGAATTCTTTTTATCGCAGCGAACTGGTATGAACTGACGCAGATTTGTATGGTCAAAATACGGTGATTTTGGAGTATTATTGGACTACAATTTTTTTAATCCCTGCGAACTGGTATTTAACTGTTATGGAATTGATGCAGGAGCGAACAATTAACATCTCCTATGACATCACCATGCTAAATATACCAGTCGCTAACTCTGAAAAAGTTGGGCTGAAACGCAAACTGGTAGCATTCTAGTTTACAACTGGTAGCTTTCCCTGCAGGGTATATATGAGCGCACACATACATCTACGCAGCCTTTGTGTACCCAGCAAATAGCCACGACCCACACGAGTGAATATTTGTGCGCTGCAGTCGTGGTTTAGAGGCGCGGAACGGATGAAGGCGATTAGGTCCTTTTGATGAGTATCTGAATGATATGGCGCAGTGAATTTCGAATAAGTATTTGAAAGTTTTTTAACTTTTCATTTATATGCTTTTTGACTCAGTATGAAAATTCTTTCATTTTTGCCTGCATATTTTCGTCTCCTACTCTTTTCTGTTTTGGGAAAGTAATAATTACAATATCCTTAGTCGTACGTAGCTTATATGTAGCAGCATAGTGAATCTGTTTGGATGCAATTGTAGATTGCGGAATAAAAGAAACTATTAGGGGGCCATTATAAAACATCGTCGTAGTTCCACTCCAGAACCATATTTATTGATTTCGTAGAAAATATTATTTACATCTTTAGGGGGAATCAGGAGTTTATAAAGACGAAACTTTTTTTTTTAAATTAAGTTAACAAAACTTATTTCAGCTGCGTCTCCCTTTAACATTCTTAGACTGGACGATATAAAATGGAAGAAGTTGTAAACAGGCTCCGGTTTTGCTGCATCCCGACATTCAATTTTTAGGTCACGAACCCGTCAATCCCGACGTATTTCAAACTTGTACCGCGAGTCACGTGGGTGCCGATAACTATCATCCGTAACGTTATGCATACCTCTTACTCTCGATCGAATACAACACTAAAGGCTGCTCAGGAAATTAAAGACCTTGGAGTTATATTCGACTCTAATTTTTATTTTAATAGTGACATCAATTTTATTGTTTCGAAATCTTATTCGTATTTAGGTTTTATTCGTCGAAACAGCTCCAATTTTGCAGGCCCTTACACCCTGAAACTACTTTTTTCATCTTTTGTTCGATCTAGACTGGAATATGCTGCGTTTATTTGGAGACCATATTCACAATTTTCTATTGACAGACTTGAACGCGTGCAAAAGGTTTTCCTGAAATTTGCTCTTCGTTCTCTGAAATTTGATGATCCTATACCTTCTTACAATTCACGTTTGTTTCTTATTAATCTCCAAACTCTAGAAATGAGAACTATTCTTTCGCTTTCCTTTGTTTTTAATATAGTTAATGGGACTGTTGACTGTCCGTGTTTGTTGGAAAATATCAATTTTCTTGTACCACTCAGAACTCTATGCAATTTCAATCCCTTCTATCCAGATAAAGTCAGGACTAATTATAGCAAGGAATGCTCCTTTGTCGCGTGCTCTCTGCGAATTCAACGAGATCTCGAATTCTGTCGGCCTTGATTTCTCATTATCCAAAAGTTCTTTTCTTTCTTTGTTATACTCTGTCGTTTGATGCAATATTGTGTTTTGTTATTTTGATATTTGTTAATTTTGTTTATGTTTTCTTAATCTACTCTGAATGTAATTTCTAGCTTTAAATAGTCAGTAAGAACTCTGTTCATTAACTTTATGAAATAAATAAATAAATAAACTTAACATGACACACTGAAAGATCTGGCACGTATTATCTCAATGTAGCAATACAAAGTAGTAATTCCATAAATATAACGTTCTTACGGAAGATTTTCTGACGGCCCACTACCGCGGTCGCCGTGGTCCACTAACACCGAAGTTTTTTCTAACAGCGGTCCCCCCTCGGCAGGCAATGGCAAACCTCCGAGTGTATTTCTGCAATGAAGAAAGCTTCTCATTAAAACCAGTTACCGTTTGGAGGAGGCGTAAAACTGTAGGTCCCTCTCCTTTGTGTAAAAACATCAAGGCGGGCACCACAAATCGCGGGAGAAGCTCGGCCACTTGAAAATGTGTAAGCGCCAAAAATTGTTTTTTCGATGTCGCCCATCCCGGCCATTTTAACCCAACTTCCTAAAAAAAAATCTTATTTCCTTGATATGGCCAAAAATTGTACTTTTAAATTATAGCCCTTTAATTTTCACTATAACAGGCCTATTCTGCTTGTTACCGAACATATTGTGACCGGGCAATTTTGTTCCCGAAAGTTAGCACCATTGCTTGCAACCGCGATTCTGGGTACCTTGGTAACAATTTAATCCATTCAGCAATTCAGCTATGAAGTTTTGTGGAAATTCTGGTGTAGCATACTTCGCGGCGCAATATTTTATTACCTGCTTATGAGATGGTAACAAAATTAACCGAGCTTAGAATACGAAATAGGAACACAATTTACTGAAAGCTAAATTTTGATACCAGGATAAATTTTATTACCACTGTAGAATAGACCCGTAAGAATCAAGTTCCGAAAATTCATATTCGGATACTGAAAAAATATTACCAACTACCGGAACTATAATTTACTTCGCTAATTTTTTTCGATTAAACCGTTATGTATTTACATATCGAGTGTTCAAAAGATATCGGACATCGCCCCTATATCAGAAAGCCCTCATCAGAAAAAAAAGGACATGAACAAACGCTGCAGGATTTCGCGCGTGCAATCTGATTGAGAACTTGGATTTGACCTTGACCTTGACATTGAAGGTCATTTCAAGGTCAAGTCAATTTCTTCAAATGGAAACCCCAAATTTTATTACGTCCACATATGGTCTTGCCTATGACCATTCCAAGGTACAAATAAAATATTTTTCATGTTCTTAATTTTCATGAAAATCTTTTATTCTTCCTACATTTAGCAAAAGGGTAACACTTTTACGTAGAATTATGGCACTGACAATGACCTTACCATGACATAGAAGATGATTTCAAGGCCGAGCCGATGAGTACTTTCTGAGGTGGTTGGGGTTGGTCGGATACTTTTTGAACATCCGGTATATGTACAAAAATCAAACTGATGTTCAATTAATATTGCGGCAATAAAAGTGAAAATAGAAAGAAACTTTGCGTCATCCTTAGTCGTGAGAGCTGAATCACAAGTGATGTCAGCCCATATATTTATTTAACTTGGATTTTTTTATATTATTTTGCTGATGTAAGTACGTAAGCCTGCAATGGCAATAATTTATGTAGTATTATAAAGGCGTCCGCTGTGGTGTAGTGGTTAGAAGTGCGCACTACCACTCCGTAGGGCCTGGGTTCAAGTCCTAGTCCGAGCAACTTCGCAAAAAATTATAGAAAACAGTTTTTTCTTAACAGGGTTCATCCTCCGAGTGTGAAAAAGCTTCTCATAAAATACAATCGCCGTTCGGATTCGGCGTAAAACTGTAAGTCCCTCCCCTTTGCGGGACTATATCAAGGCGAATGCCACATATTGCAGGAGAAACTCGGCCAAACACTAATAGACAGATTATTTTCGAGCCGTTCGAGACAAAACAGTTTTAGAAAAGCTGAATGACAATCCTCCGAGTTCTTCGATCTGACGTTTTAAAAAGAAATATTCTCTGTCTATCTGGCGCAATCAACTACAGTTACATTACTTTGGCCACCCTTTTGTATCATTTGTAAGTCCCTTCAAAAGAGAGGCTATTGGACAAGTTACCCACACCAGAAAATGCGCTAAATTGTCAATAAAAATTAAGAACAGATTTCGTGAAAGGTTATTTGGCTACGTTCCAAACGTACCTAAAATGGTGTGCTTGTACCGAATGTACTTTCAAATTAAAGAAAGGTTCGACTGCACCAACTTTTCCATCACTGTAGCTAAGTTGTCTTTATGCCGCGATGTCTGAGTTTGGTATCCCTGCGAAACTAATACGGCTGTGTAAAATGACGTTGAGCAATACCACCAGCTCGTCAGAGTTGGGAAGGACCTCTCCGAGCCGTTTGATACCAAGCGAGGTTTCAGACAAGGTGCCTCCCTTTCGTGTGATTTCTTTAATCTGATGCTGGAGAAGATAATAAGAGCTGCAGATCTGAACCGCTCGGGCACAATACTTTACGAGAGCGTGCAACTGCTGGCGTATGCCGACGACATCGACATTATCGGTAAAAACAAGAGCTACGTCTGTTCTGCCTTCTCGGAATCAGATAGAGAAGCAAAGCGAATGGGTCTGGTGGTGAACGAGGACAAAACGAAGTATCTCCTGTCATCACACAAACAGTCAGAGCATACGCGTCTTG
>JAPVRG010257120.1:0-10045 GCA_029783565.1 Rhagoletis cerasi
CCCCCCCCCCCCCCCCCTCCCACTTTTGCTCTTTGACAGTGCGAAGTATCTTCGTTTAGTCCTGGACTGCAAGCAGTATTCTGTAAGTCAGACATTGAGGAAAGGGAAAGGAAGCCATCAGCAGCTTTGTATTGTTTTAATGGAAGGTGGTTTATCCGCCCTATGTAACAGTCATTAAACCATTATTGCTTGGTGTCCCGCTCTCCCGGCGGACTCCAGTAGATAAGACCACCATAGTTAAACACATGTAAAGAGTGCAGTAGGTTCATAACACCACCCCTACTTCTGCGCCTAACGCAATGTTCGCCTACATGGTAGGAAAACTGTTGTTGTCCGCAACTATGATTTATTCTACGAGGCGTTGGCAACACCCAGACCTTACTTCGACAGATCTGATTCATGGAAGATGTGTCAGAAATCAGAAATTAATAAATTATTATTGTTGCAAAGGGGAGGGACCTACAGTTTAACGCCGACTCCGAACGGCGATTGTATTTTTGTGAGAAGGTTTTTCATGGCAGAAGTACCCTCGGAGGTTTGCCATAGCCTGCCAAGGGGTGACCGCTGTTTATTTTTCTTTTTTCTACATTTTTTTTCGACGTTGCTCTGACCAGGGCTTGAACCCAGGCCTGCGGAGTTCCGAAATACATTATAATAGATTTGCTCGCCAGAGAGGGAGAAGGCCATTCAGTTAGCTCGCTCCGCTTGTTGTGGAAGTTTATTCATGAAATATGTAGCTTCCATGAGATTTTCCTGGACATTTTATTTTGAATGAACTTCCATGGCAGATTTTTCGGGTCAGCGTGGAAATTAAATCTGAAATAATTTCCATGGGTCCACGGGAGTTATATCCTTGGAAGTCGTGACAGTAACCCCATAAATAGACCGTGCAATGGTGAGTCCAACTGGATGTAGTTCTCAGACTTTACTGCGATCACAGTTGACTTTCTGCACTTTTGGAATTAAAAGAACTACCGAATCACTGCAGTGTTTTGCATGCGGAGGTATCCCCTGTAAAGGAAACATCGGATCTTATGCTTGCCAATGTAATGTCATTCAAGGATGTTGGCATATACTCTGATAGCCAGGCGGCAGTTAAGGCATTGGCAGAGACCGAAAATAACCGTTAAATATCATGATTTTTATGTTTAAATCATTGCAAAATCGTTATGTATTGATTTTTATTTTTTCGATAAAGAATAATCGTTAAAAGTATGCTTACATATATAGAGGTTATCCTCATTTTCGAGCTAAACTCCCAAATCTGTAATTAGAAAAAGAGATTAGTCATACAAAATTCCTCCCGCGTTAATCTGTAATTATAAGATAATCTTATATTACACCCATAACTTTTCAGTGTCCCACTTAGTTTTATAGAATATTTTTGAAAAGGAAAAATGTCAAATGTGAAAGTAAACAAAAATGGACGCTAGCAAGGAAAAGAGGTTAGTAAATGTATTTTTACTGAAATATTAGTTGCGATCCCGTACGAGTCCGAACTTATCAGCAATAGTCAGAATTAGTCCGGCAAATAGTACAGATAGAGATATTATAAACGTGTGTACGGGAACGACTTCTGACTATTTCTGGTGAGTTCGGACTCGTAAGGGATCGCAACTATTAAGTTAAAATTTATTTAAATTGCTTAATTTAGCAGAAAAAAGTGATCAGAGTGGCACAGAGAAGAAATTAAAGTTTTCATTGAGTTGTGGGAAAAACAAGCACAACACATTTGACAGCTAATAATCCGAGATTTGACTGTGTAAACGGGGTGATTAACGAACGAGCTTTGATTAAGATTATATTTATGTATATGTAAACATACTTTAAATTTGGATTTTTATTTTTTCGATCGAAAAATAATCGTTTTTTTTTAGATTTTTATTTTTTCGATCATTTTTAACCGTTATAACGATTATTTACGATCGAAAAAATAAAAATCACAAAATAACGATTGAATTTGATCAAAAAAGTATAAATCTAATGTTACCGGCTAAATTATGATTTATATTATAAATATCATAACTGTTACGGTCCCTGGCATTGGGAACTTGATAACACGTTCGGCTTAGCCTAGTTATGAATTGGCAAGACAATGTTATCTGCTGTTGGTGGAGATGGTTCCGGATGCAGAAGTCCACGCACGTGGGGAAAGTTTTGGATCGCCATTCACAAGGAAGTGGCCAAAAAGGATTCTGTTGCATCCGGTTCAAGCAGCTCATGACTTCCGGTGTTTACACCAAGTATCCTCTGGGTAGTACCCGAACATCCGTTCGGAAGCGGCCTAATTTTGAGTAGGCGATGGGTTGTGCGCTGTGTTTGGTACCAGCTACGTAAAAACTCTACCAATGAAAAGTTCAACCGCAGACGATGAAGCGATAAGCTGCATAAGCTTTACAACGACATGGAAATAGTGCAGCGAATTGAAATGCAGCGGCTTCGCTGGCTTAGCTATGCCGTTCGAATGGAGGCAGACGCTCCAGACCTAAAAGTATTCAACTCGAAACACGCTGTTGGTAGCACAGGAGGAGGCAGGCATCCTCTGCAACGGAAAGATCAAGTGGAAAAGTAGTTGGCTTCACTTGGCATTTCTAATTGGCGTCAGTTGGCAAAGAAGAGAAACGACTGACGTGTTTTATTGAACTCTGCCAAAATCACTTAAGTGGTTACAGTGCCAAACAAGAAGAAGAAGATCTGCTGCTAGACAGATCGGAGTATAGTTAGCTCAGCGAGTGCTGGGTTACAGTTAAACAAGCCGAATTTCTCGATGCTGGTCACCTTAAGCGCTTACTAGAACAGGTATATAGAAGACAATGAGGTAGAATCATCTCAGCATCTGCTAGTTGGCTGTCTAGTTTATCCGAGCTTAAGGTTTAATAAAGTGCAAGTTTGAAGCTGCTAAAATTCGCGTTGATTTAAATTTTTTTCTGACGGTATTTTACAGTTTTTTTCATTTTGATTTTTGTAGTTTTTTTGTAAACAGTCTTGCGCATTTTATTTCATAAAATATTCATGTGTATATGCTTATACATATATATAAAAAAAAATTAAGGTAATTTTAAGATATGTGCGTGCAGTATTAGATACTGAACAAAGTAATTGAAAAACTTTTAGAAAATGTCCGAAAGTATTTAAACTCTGCACTGATAGCACATTTCATTAAGTCGGCGTCCACCATATACCATTGTATTATGAATTTATCGATTTGCAGAGCAGAGAACGATGGTCGGTCTGACCATACAATGCTCTCCAGTGAAATCAGTGAAGATATTCTTAGATGCGGACAGAGGAAAACACGCAGAGGGTGCCAAATACTGCGCTCCCTTGGCACTTTCAATTGAAGCAAGCCAGTGTGAGAACGTTATTAAATGAAAATAAAAGATAATTTAATTTTACCAGTTTTTCGTTCTTCTTTCGATTACGAACACAAACTATAAATGTTTACAAAATAATTCATGTCAATTAAAAAACTAGTTTATCACCTAAACTTCAAGCACTTTTCATGCAAATGCGAAACTGGAAAGCTCATTTTATCTAAGCGTGGGAAAGAAACCTTGTACAGCTGTATGATTAGCTGCTGCGCTAACAGCGTCATATCGATAAATAATTACGTTAATTATCGTAAATTAAAAATAATACCTGTGAACAGTAAACTTATGTTCGTATCCATATTGCATTTGTGAGTTATTTAACTAAAGAAATTTAAAACAATGCAATTGCATTTGTTGCTTTGATTGGGTGTGGCTTGAAATTCGCGCAAGATCATTGAAATGCATTGACTTTTGAACCGAAAATGCAGGTTCAATCGTTCGGAGGTTTAATTAAAAAACGTACCATTTTCGAAATCGAGCGAATAATTGAACTTTGATTTTCCGAATAAATGTGAAAGGCATACATATCTATTTCGTGGGCCCTGTAATGGATCTCTTGGTGACCAATCAAACCAAACATAGCAACTGATCTATGTCTGACCGTGCCCAGCTTTTGCAACTTTTTTTATGCAAATTCAATTATATATAATTACCTGCGGCCAACTTCATACAACAAAGCTCTCCCCATTATGAATAAATTTCAAATACGCAACTTTTCTATTTTGTGTATACAACCTTATGACAAAAACTTGATGTTCAAACAATTTTCTAGTACGCACATTTGTTTAACAAAAGAAGAAAATCGGCATAAATTTATTCAAAATGGACTGCCAAATTCAACTCTTTACATAGGAATCGAACAAATTGAAGTTCTACTTTCCTATATCTAACCGCCACGAATTTGCTTATAATATGCATATAATGTCGCGAATTGAAGTTGCAGCAGTTTCACTTTTCAAAACCGCTTACGACAGCACGAAAAGGAGTTGCCTATACGCCGCGATGTCTGAATTTGGTATTCCTGCGAAACTAATACGGCTTTGTAAAATGACGTTGAGCAATACCACCAGCTCCGTCAGAATTGGGAAGGACCTCCCCGAGCCGTTTGATACCAAGCGAGGTTTCAGACAAGGTGACTCCCTTTCATGTGATTTCTTTAATCTGATGCTGGAGAAGATAATAAGAGCTGCAGAACTTAACCGCTCAGGCACAATACTTTAAAAGAGCGTGCAACTGCTGGCGTATGCCAGTGATGGAAAGGTAGGCACAATAGTGCCATTTTCATTCACAGATGCACTCTTGGCACGATTCATTCAGTTTTGGCACAATCATAAATTATAGAAATTCTACATAATATGCCAATATATAACAAAAAACCATATACTACATTATAGATTCGAAAATTACAAGAAGTGGAATTTAAAAGCCCTAAAAATTAAAATAAAGGCCGTGAGAAATATTGTGTGGCAACTCTTGATAAAACGCTGAATTCTATTATGAATACGCAGTACAAAAATTTGCAATTTAACTTTGCCGCGAGGAGCTGTAAATTGAGTAAGAACTTCAGAAAGAAAAATAAATTATTAAAAGTAAAGAAGTCTAAGTTCGGGCGAAACCGAACATTAAATACCCGGCACACGTATTAAGTATTGTTTTTCTTTCACGAATCTGAAACCTACCGTTACGTGGTAAACAGGTTGGTGTTTTTCCTATTTCAAACATCTTCGATAATATGCTCAGTTACACCTAAAGAAATAATTTAGCCGTGTTTGGTAGGAATCCATAAAGCGGTTAGTCATAAGTGAGCGGTGTCACGCCCATTTTCCTGAAGTCCATAGAAACTTATTTCTTGTTACGAGGTTGTTGTGAGTACCAACTTGGATTAAGTTATCGTTTCTAAATTTCGAAAAATCGAAGTTTTCATATGTGTGAAATTTACAGTTATATGAAAAGTGGGCGTAGTTTTAGTCCGATTTCAAACATTTTCAACATCTTGATTTTTTGTGTCAATTACATTAATTATAGCGAGTTTGGTAGAAATTGATAAAACAGTTACCGAGATACAAATATGTAATCACAAGTGTGCGGTCATTAAGATATAATAATTTTTCCTCGAGTTATCGTGTACGCGGACAGACGGACGGACAGAAGGATGGACAGACAGACATGGCTTAATCGATTTCTCTTTTCATTATGAGCATTTCGGTACACATATGTCTATATCGATCTCGATTCCTTTAGGCTGTTACAAACAACCGTTATGTGAACAAAGTTAATATACCCTAGTGCACAAGTGCGCTTGGGTTTAAAAAAAATCTGTCCATACAAATATGGGGCAGCCTAATATACATTTTTTTATACTACATTTTTACCCCCTTATTCATAAAAAATAAAATAGGTTTAAAGAGCTCTATAAAGTGACATTTTTCAATTTATAAACCTTTTTTAAAGCTATTTTATTTTTTATGAATAAGGTGGTTAGTTTACAAAAGTCGTCCAACGTTACAAAATGTTAATTTTGATATTAGATCAATGTTTTACATTCTGGAGTGATAAGTAATAAATGTAAAATCAACATTGTTATAATATAGAAAAAATAGTAAAAATGTAAAACAACTATATTAAAATAACGTAGTATTGACATTTTTTAATGTAACATTAACATGATAAATAATTTTAATTTCACCTTTTTTAATGTTAATATTGCAAATAAAATACAGTAAGAAATTTAGTTTGAACTTGTTATTTATTTATTATTATTTATATTTATGATAAAATTTGCGTTTTGAATGCATTATTTGAAACACAATTAGGGGATTCACAAGACGTGTTAAGCATCGTAAAATCGTAAGCTGAAATGTTGCATGTAAAATAACGGTTAATACTGTTTTAGAATGAGCTATTTATATATTTTATATAAGTTTGAAAACATTTCGATGTAGTTAGAAATCCTCTAAAACAATTTTAATCATTATTTTACATGAAAAATTTTAAGCTTAAGATTTTACGATGCTTAACACGTCTTGTGAATCCCCTAATTATAAACTAAAATACCTTATTTCTAATTATTGAAGTTACATCAGGTAAAAAATATAAATGAACGGGTGGATCTGTGAAAACTTCGATATTAATTATTTCTAAGAATTCACACTTATCACCACAGCATAAGACTGATAGTGCTCCGAAAAATTAATTACGTTGAATTCGTTAACAATAAAGTAAACATATGTATTTTTTGCTGATTAGTATATCTTGAATTTCGTACACATTTATGAGCTTTCTATTTACTGCTTTAGTTACAAAATATCCCCTTTTGTAAATACTGCCTTTATAAGTTACACGGTTTATTATTAAACTATTTGTAAAATGAGATTTAAATCATTCGGTATTTTTGAAAGAATTGAAGTTATCGGAACATTCAATATTAAATAAGATAGTTTTTTCATATTCGATTAGTTTTGGCAGACCGTCATGGTGTTGTTTAAGAAAAGCACTAAATTTTAATGAAGCTTGAAGCTATTTCGCGATGTCGGCTTCAAGACAGTAGCCAGCAGGATTATTAATATGCAACCACTTGAAGCTAAAAAGAAACAAAATAAGAATTTTCAATCTCTAATTACATCTTGTATTACTTACTTTCATCCAAAGATGGATGAAGTAATCGAAATAGTTCTGCATAGTACTTGTCTTTAATATTGTCTCTATAAACTTGAATGAATTTTTCTTTCAGTGAAGTCCATTTGTTCATCAAATTGTATGTTGTGGCTGGAAACATTTGTTCGTAGTCGTAATCAATCTACATATACCGCATACGCAAGAAAAATTAAACATAGCAATATTAATGAAGTTTGTTGTAAAGCACGTAACTCAGCCCTTGAGGCAGTGTTTGCTTGGCCCGGAAAACTGCTTTGAGATCATCCTCATTTATGTACTTCAGTCTTTCGAAAATCTACATATCGATGGTCCTCTGCAATAACGACAGAATTCAAATTTCAAAAAATAAAAACTCTTACTACTGTTAAGTGGCTCATGTCTCTAATCCTTGTCTGATACACACCTAATCTTCACTATATCCTTTAGAAATCCTTACTACTTACTTTAGTAAGGAGTATAGATGAATTAGACAAGGATTAGAGACATGAGACGCTTAACAGTAATAAGGGTTTTTATTTTTAGATTTTGAATTGTGTCGTTATTGCAGAGGACCATCGATATATAAAACAAATGTGTGCCTTAAACTCCTTTACCTTAGAGAAATGCTGAATACTTACTAATAAATGTCTTCAAAATTATTTCCCAAGTTAAACGTTTCGAGCAGCTCTTTCAGCTTTGATTCGCCATCGCATATTTGCTCTTCCGCGATTTCGATCTCTTCAAAATTGGCCACTGGGACACTGGACCAATCGAGATTTCAACGAAAGTATAAGGAATTGCTGTTGCTAATAGTATTTAAGAAATTTTTTGTTAAATAATCTCCACTACCGCCCCCCAAATTTTTGTAGAAAATGCCACTTATCACTTATATGTGTGATATACTATATTTGCAATGTTCACGTGCCTATCTCATACTTTTCATATATACATATATCTTCACCAATTAATTAAGTAAAACGGGTTTATAAATTTTTTGCACGTTTTAGCACTTCTCACAAACAAACGGAAATAACAATGCCCGACAGTAACAGGGAACAGGGTGCAGGGAAAAATTAACATTTCTTAATGTAAAAACAACATCACCTACTGTAAAACTAACAACAAAAATGCCATTTTGCTAGAATAATTTTTAATGTAGTTTTAACGTTAAAAAATGATATTGTAATGTAGAACATGACATTATCAATTTGACATCTTTCATGTAAATTTAACGTGAAACACGATAATATACTATTTTTCCGCCATAAATTGATAGTTTTTGATTTACATTGGAAATAACATGGCAAAATGTTAATTCTACATGGCCACTTTTTTTTTGAGTGCACGAATCCATCTTAGTGTGGTTCAGTCAAATAAAAACGAATGCAAATGAAAACTAAAAACTAAAAACTAAAATAAAAAAAAAAAAAATAAAATTGAAACAAAAATAAAAATAAAAATAAAAATAAAGAAACGAATGCAAATAGGGCGTGGTTGGTTGTGGCTACATTTTGCCAATTTACGCGGAACTGTCATTAACTAATTTTAAAATTTGCTTAAGGATATTTGAATGCATAGATCCAACGAACACGATTGCGAATAAGCTAAAACAAACTCAGCCAACAATAAGAACTACCACAGATGTCTGTGAGCAATATCTAATAGCTTGCAACAATAATAACAAAGCAAGAGCTATGAATGTATAAAAATGAAAAGCTAATCACTGTATCTCCCTCAAATCAGACAAATCGAATAAAATCCGCACGGCTAAAGCGCACAACATAAAATTAGAACAGTCGTTGGCTGGGCAGAAGGACGGACACGTAGACAATCGTTTTGACATTAGTTTCACGCCGTAGCCGATTAGTCATAAAAATTGGACTGCAAATGGTTACACGTCAGCAAGCAAATACAAAATTATCATTTTATACATACTTCATGTAATACATATGTACATGCATACGTATATATATACTAACAGTTAAATATATATGTATACTTATACTTAAGTATATATAGTAACCTATACCCATAAAACCGAAGCTCATACATGGAAGTCTTTCTTAGTGCATTTAGACATTTATGAGCCACTTACGCGCCAACGCTGAAACTCTATGGTTCTAGTCATTATCTGGAGTACTTTTACACCCTTTGTCGTAGATGAAAAAGCAATAGTTTGGTCACATCATATCTACATGCTTCCTACAAGTTTCATTCACTTTATTGCGCTTGACTTTTGTGAGAAACTCAAATTTTATATCCCAGTGTCTGCAGATTGTGGCCGTGTACAACCTTGGCGGGAAACTGCGTTGATATTATGTAATGTATATATGTACTCGTGTGTATGCATAAATGTAAAAATTAGGGTTGTCCATAATATTTATAATATTTTTTATAGTAAATAATTTTTAACACATGGACGTCGTATTTAAGCCTAATACGATCGGTTTATGTAAGTAAAGTAAATCTTACAGCTATAACACAATTAATAAGCCATTCCTGAATCGCCTTCGTATTACGAACATTTACATAATATCAAGAAATACCTATGTACGCCTGAGACCCTTTAGTTGATGAATGGCGAAATTTAACGAGCGAGGCTTGACCTCAAACTTAAGCTCCATCTAAGCTGATTTGTGTGCCATTAGAGCAAATTCTCTTAAAGCTTAAAATCTTATACATAATATATTTTTTTTTTTGAATAGCTCAAGGATAGTTTATTTTAAATAGAGCTGCTTACATATTTTTGTACATAGGTGTGTGTATATGAATCAGGTCGGATCTCTTTCTAGTATGCTGATGGACTTAAAAAGCATCACCAACTTGAAGGCCTGTATTTACCATCCCTATTAATCACACGAGTTTATATTTGTTCATATTTTCACATACATATAATACGCGGTCTTAAGTTTTTATGCGCTGAAATTAAATTTGCCGGCTGGCTATAAACAGTAACATAATTTGTCACTCCCACTTTTGTTGCATTTTGTAAATATTTGCCCGCTTCATTCTATTCTGAACGAATTTTTATTGCAACAACT
>JAPVRG010257144.1:6645-38824 GCA_029783565.1 Rhagoletis cerasi
CGTAGTATAAACAAAGCTGTGTGTATGTGCGGAAATGAGTAAACTGTGTAAAGCTCCATAAAAGTAAATAAATTTCCAAAGCGATAGGTTAATAAGGAGGAGTAGGTAAAATAAGGCACTACAGATCTGCTTTTAAAGTATAGTTTTGCGCTAGGCAAGAAAGAAGGAGTTGTTCAAGAAACTGCCAATTGATTTTTTTTAAATACATATATGGTATTTAGGGAGTTTCGGTAAACCACTTCCCAACCTTTTTTGGAATACATTATTGTAGAGCACTATTTTCTGTCGTAAAATTCTTTAAATATTCTAGTCTGCATACAAACGTCTTTATTATATTTAATCTGGTTCGGAACCGAAAGTGTTATCAAACCTCAAAAACTTTTTAACGGCCCTTATCTAACTGCATAAACTTTTTTTTAGAGCAATGGCGATTACAGAGGGCGCGTTCATATAAGATTTAGAGAGATTTCAAAAGCTTATGTTGTGGGATGTGTTTTGGTCATGACTGGTTTGGATAGAGCATTTTAGTACCATGATTCAGAAAATCGACCTCGAATATTTCCCGTGAACATTTTTCTTATTCTCAAAAACTTTCAACACTTTGATTTTTTTATCCTGTGTGATATATTTCGACCAAGCGTAGTTTAGAGATAAGGTTTTAAGTATTTGTAACATGACTCAGAAAACTCTCCTGCATTATTTTTTTTTTAACTCTAAACAACACTTTTCCACTTCTGAGGCGCTCGTGGCAGACTTTGAATTTAAATACAGTTGGCACAAAATAAAAGCTCTCTCAGGCCAAAACGGCTCTAAACCGGTGATGGAGGCCGCCTTGGCCGCATGCGGCGCTTTTTTAATCTTTCAACATATATATTTTTTGTATGGAGGCGTGCGGAGTAAAAACTTTATCTGCCCATTACTACTCTAAATAAATATCAAAGCTACGAAGCCTTTAGCCACACCATGGGGAAATTCGTTAGCTTTAACGTTGAAACAAATTTTTAAATAAAAAGCCTATGGAATTCTCACAAAAAAGTCACTTTCTCCTTATAAAAAATTAACTAAAATAAAATTAAATCATATTTGGATTTTTTTAAAGAAAGCTTTGAAAATTTAAAGTAAAGTTAGTGAAAAAATCGCAAAAAGCTGATGTTAGTGAATCGTGACCTTCGTGTAAAAATACCACTTTATGCTCTTTCCCTAGTCTAACACTTTTTCTAAAGTCTCTTTCCCATAAAAGTAACTGATTATTCAAACGAGATCATGACAATAGCCGCAAATCAAATTGGATTTTAGCACATCTGAATTGAAAATTTTATATACCAAAAACTTGATAAAAACTGTTCTGATGTTATTCAAGAGTTGTTCTCATTAAACCCCTTATTTAAATCGTAGATCACAAGATTAGTTGTGATTTCCATTTCAGAATAGGATTATATTTTTATTTAATTTATTAATGCAACATGCACTCAGCTTCTGTCTTCCTCTCTCCTACTAGCAACTCATATCATAATTTTCTACAGACGTAGTTTCTATTTTCACCACAGATCCACTCCATTTAACGATTCCACCACAAGGTCTGCCAAATGGTGATGCTGCCGCGTTACAGCATGCCTTCACTGGAATGCCACCATTTCCAGGAGTTGGTAAGTTCAACTTAGCAATAACAATAAAACAGCTTCAAACGTCAACTATGAAGGTTTTTAAATTTTTATAAAACGCCTAAGCAGTTTAAAAGTCGATTATCTTATATTTAGTTAAGACGCATATATTAATTATTTCATAATTTGTATGACAGTTGAAACATAGTTTTAAAATCTTCAATGAAATCATAGGATATATTTATTATTTTAGGTTTATTTATAAAGCAATCTTCTTCTAAGTTACCCATTCCAAATGTCATAGTTAATTTAAGTTTTCGTCCATCACTCCATTAACAATTGTACTGCAGCATTTTTTACTGTTGTCATTTTTCGTTGTATTTTTTTTTTTTTCAATGCGTCACGTATCGCTGTTATTATTTTCGTCTTAACTTACAGTTTTTTTTTATTTTTATTTCATATTTAAAAAAAGTGTAAGTTTTTTCTTGTTGTCATTATGGAATTCATTGATTAATTACTTATATAATTGTGACAACCACACTCATTTCTCGTTCTCTATTTCATTGTTATTTAATTGTTGTGTCATGCCATAAACAATTACCTGAACATTAATATAAAAATATATACTTATTGTTAGCTCAAAGCGATATTTATTAAATCATATTGTTGTTATAAGTAAATTTATGCGTTTTTCTTTCAGTGTTGATTATTCTGTTTGACGAGTTATTATTTTGATTTTTCTTAAATAAATTTAATGCGAAAAGTGTGCGGAAAGTGTGAGAAAAAAGAGAATAAGTTTGGAATATTTTTCACTTTGGAAGTTTTTATAAAACTACTACTTTGGTTAAAAAATATAAATTCAACAAAATTACAGATTTTTTAGTCTCAGATAAACAAATTTAAATTAACGATTCTACGATTATACAGAAATGTTGAGTTCTGAAGATGGCGAGATTTTCGAACTTTCTGAAACTTTATTAATTTAACGGAAAATCAATAGGATTTTTAAAGTAAGCTTAAAGCGGTTTGAAAGAAAAAATTTTATTGAAATCCAAATGTTATAAAAAAATATTACATATTATCGCATTAAATTTTTTCACTCCAAAAAAATATTTGGCGTGTTCACTATTGCCAATTACCAGCTATATATGTATATGTTATTTATAATTGTTTATTATTGTTAAATTTTTGTTCCAACTAATGTAAAGAACCATTCAGTATTGCTGTTAAATGTTTAATGGTTTAACAATATTATTGAGACGAAGGCAAGAGTGGAAAAATAACAGTGACATAAGTGGGAGACATGGTTGATAATGAAGCTTTCCTACGAATTTGTGCTTTCATAACTGGTAAAACAAGCTTTCACTATCAGGTTTGCATACAACTTTATGCAACCAGAAGAGGAAAATAATTGAAAGTTCCTGTAGAAAGCTTAAATTCTTTTAAATCAGCGTTGTCTTCCAGGCTTTTAAAGCTTTTTTTTAGCAAAAAATCTCTTCGTTCCACTCTGCTCTAAATTCTTTGCCTTTTTCGCAATTGTATTCATTACTGTACTTTCCCCTTCACTACAGAAAACTTCCACTCACAATCTTGAGCTTTTCAAAACAGCAAGCAGCAAGCCTTAAGCTTATTTCAAGTCAAGTTCTTTCAAAAGCTCTTCAAAGCTTCGATGTTTAACTGCATATTAAAATTAAATAACTTGTGTGTGCGGCTTGCATTATCCCTTAGAAAGCTTTCATTTGCGTTAAAGCTTAAAGAACCTATAAACGAAAAGCTTACCAGGAATACTAGCACATACCGAGAAACTATCTTTGAAAATGCTGCTGAAAAGTACTCCTCTTCAAATTACTTTTTTTCATATTTTCTTGTTTAGTCTAAGGCTTTAGAAAGCTTAAAACGGGTTCTTTAAAGCTCATCAAAACAAACTTTTATTTCTCGACATGATTATTCGCTCAAAAAAATAAATATTGGAACTTTTTTCGAACAAATTGATTCCCACGAAATTGTTTTAAGTAAAATAATTCACTTAAATATTAAATTTTCGCCTGGAATGTGAATATAGCTCTATCCGTTCACATACAAAAGTATGACTGGAACAATCTGTCGCTGTTATTTTTTTTTGTATGTACTTGAGTATCTACAACATATACATACATCAATATTTATATATTTGCAAAGAAGTATATAAATATGGTTCAAAATAATTGACTTTCATTTTATATTGTGTGATTTTAATGTGTTTTCTCTACTTTTTCCTTTTGTTTTGTTTAATTTTTTTTATTCTTAAAATTACTTACATATGTACTTACCTAAATATATATAAAATATAAACGTTGTGTTGTCTCATAAATGTTTCGATTATTATATATATATTTAAATATGTGTACAAAACGCAAAAAAACAAAAAAAACAACTACCAAAACCAACAACAACAATTATTTATATAATGCAGCCTTTCCCGCCGTTTATGGACAATTTCCACAAGCTTTACCACCACCTCTAGCGGCGGTTGCACCCACTCAGCGCGAAGGTAAGCAATTTTTAAATGTAATTGTGTTTTTTATCGATGTTTCTGTTTCGTTTTTTTATGTTAAGTGTATTCTTTCATAACTTCTGGTTTTGATTTATTTTATTTTCTTTAATCACTATTAGTGGAAATATTTTTTTGGTACTGCGAAATTTATTGATTTATAAAATTAAAACATAAACAAATAAGCAAAGTTGAGGCATTAATTATTTATATGCAGCATTTTTGGTATTTGTAAAAAGCTTTAGGGGTTAATTTATCTCTTAATTTATTTTCTTAATTTTCAACCGGATTGATTACAACATTTTCATTATAATTACATAACTGATTGCTATTTGTGATTTGTGAGCTTCGCCGTTGTGGATTAATGATTTTGATAGCAGTTTGTAAATATTTATGAATATTATATTACAGATATTAGTAATTTACGTACGTAGACTGAATATTACTCATTATTATTTGATAAAGAAAACATAACTAATTATTTTGTACCCACAAAATTTGTTCTTAAATATAAATAGATTATGCTTACGTGATTTTCATGATTTATTATGTCTTTTGGACCAAGATAAATGAACTAATATCTGAGGAAGAAGAAAAAATCTCTTGTCCTTTATGTGCAATATTTCCAAGTGGCCAAAGTGACTTCGACTTCCCTAATGAATTCTAAAAGACCCCTGGTAGTCGAGTACCTCATTTCTAAGGGAAGTTTTCTCGTCCTCAAGGTAGAGCCGGCATTCCGACTCTCTGATAACACCTATTCGGTGCATATGAAATTGTAGTTGGTTGTGGCCCGTTTTGTACCCGCAGAGTAGACTGATGTCATTTCTGTTCAGTTTAACAACATTCGATCTATTTAAAGGATAGCCATGGAGCTTGGCCTGTCTATGGCCTCTCATCGCTTCCCAGTACTTACAGCGTTCATAGTGTACCCACCTAAGCTGAATGATATCGGTACTAAGAAGGCAGTTAAGGATCCTTCGCGCGCCAACTCGTTGCCTTCGATCCCACAGTGGCCCGGAAACCCGCAAAGAGTTACTGTATTTTTTGCTGATAGAGTTTGGATTTCATCACCCTAATTGAGAGGGCCCAGATGGCTGCTTCGCTATCTGAAAATATAACTTGAAAGGAGCCCTTCAAACCCTTTTCAAGGTTTAGTTTGGCACCTGGAACACCGTGGGACATCAAGGATCAAGGGAATTGATTGTGACACATGCACCTGCTCTAATCATCCATCCTTGAACCATCAGCATACCAATGTACTTATCTGCGATCAAGTACAGGGAGCCCGTTTGCCCCATCTTCGTGATCTGGGATTTTTACTTGGAACTTTCTGCCAAAGCAGATCTCTTTGGTTATAGAGTCAGAAGCTCCGCATATTTCAAAACCTGGTATCTTCCCAAGAAGGCCTTCGTGAAATTTCTGTATATGGAAGCAGTCGTTGGATAGTCGTAATTGCAGCTCCCTCGCGGCTGCTGTTTCTTAAATAAAAATATGGAGAAGGGTCCATCCTATAAGCGACTATGGAGTCGCAGTTGAGCAGGTCCTTTCATTCAAAGATCCAGTGGCGGAGAGACATACCATGCTTTGTAATTTATTGAGACGTAGTATGGCGGTTTTTTGTAGAGTCTTCTACCACGGTAGAGCCACTCTATCAGCTTTGAGTCCAGTCCTCATATTCTTCCAAAAAACTTTCTGCAGCCTTACATGGCTCGTGTGGCTTTAACAGAGTTCCAATTAGGTCCCTTATCTAGCGTTGTTCCTACATGCTTGACCTCCAAGAGTGACCGAACCAAGTTTTAGTTTATATCTTATTGTAAACGGTACAAGATAGGCACACCAGTTAGAGGCCACACGAAGAGCTGCGCTTGTAACTTTAATTGCTAGATTATCTGTGTACCCAACAGCATCGTAACCGCACTCATGTAGTCTGATTAGGAGGTCGCCTACCACAAGTTGCCAGAGCAAAGGGGAAATACTTCTTTGTGGGAGAGGTGGGTAGATCCCATCGACCCCCACTGCTTTGTAGGGTTCGAAAGACTCAACCGCCCACCATACTTTGTCTCTGCCAAAGATGAAACCATATCTGCTATGACTCCTCACTCTAGCGAATCTGAGTTCCGAGGCGACAGGGGTCATCTGATCATGCTCCACCGAAGAGCCTGAGAAATGCATATGAATTAGGTGATTCAGTAGGAAGAACCAACAATTGCAAATAATTTGACTTTAAAAACTTATGGCTCACAGATAAACTTACATAAACTATAGACCTAAAAAGATTTCAAATATTTATAATGAAATCTAATAAAAAAATTAATAGTGAATTATTTAATCGATTTTCTGGTTATGAACATGTATGTGCATATATTATAACTTTTAATAAACACAAAGCGAAATACATATTTATTTACCCCACGTTATTATACATAGTCAAACATTATTTGCATGCATAAAAATATATTATTAGAAACCCGTTATTTCCAATCATTGTCTAGCAAAGGAGCATTTCTTTCTTTTATAAGATATGTATGTGTATATGTATGTATTTAGTTTAAAAATGGTCATACTCATAATACATATGTCTCTGTTATTACCTTAAATACACAAGCAGCTGTAAATATTATAGATGTCTTGTGTACCTTTATGTTGCTTTTTTATTACTTTGTCACAAAATGCATGTGTGTATAATCCATTTCTTTCTCTCACTAGATGTACCTGTGAACATATGTATGTATTTATGGTGCTATACTTTTAAGTATTTCCCTTAATTCCCCATTGTAGTATTGAACAGTTCACAATATCCAGCAGACAAGCTAAAATGCATACAAATATGAAATATCGAATTTGTAAAAGAATAAATGGTAACTGAGTAGCTTAAAATATAGTAATGTCCTTTGAAAAATTTTGCAGGTTGTGTGTGAGTACTCACAAAATTTATTGTAAATATTTTATGGCATTTTATTGTAGCATATGTAGTATTTTCTTTTGTTTTTTTTTTTTCATGATCTACTATTAGCTAAAATTTGTAGTCTGAAGGAAAAAGCTAAGTGAATGCATTACATTCCACTAAGCATACATTTTATAGTTGCTGAATAATATCTACATATTTTATGCAGTATTACATAAACATATAAAGGCTTAATACTGTAGGGATGAATTTTTGCACATTTATAGTAATGTACGAGTATGAAGCTTTTAAAATAACGTAAGAGTAAACCAGAGCGACAATCTTCAATAATACCGCTCGAAAGTTCAACATCAATTTAATTGCAATAAAAAAATCTTAATCAGAGGGTAGTCGATAAGACTTAGGCTGTCTAGCAGTTATACCCCGAAAGAGCTTTTAACCTTTGCGCATCTGTAAAAATCTTGAAAAGGCTCTCTGCGCACGTCTTACGCTTTGAACACTACTGCTGGAGACTGCTGTTTTCTACTTCATATAATCATTTTATATAAATGTTCAAGGGGTAAAAGCTCTTTCAGCTACCGGCAGTTCTAGTTCAAGGGCGACCAAAGAGACGTTTTTGTCTGTGCGCATTTATTTTTTATAAAGTATTTAGAAGGCTTAAATAGCCTGGCTGCTGGCTATGTTGTGGGCGCCACTTTTCTAAATGTAGTCTCTAACAGCGGACATCCATTGTATGAAAATCAACCATGTAAAAGCTTGCTGTAAGAACAATCTTTCGTTCGAAGGGGCATACAATTACAGTACTCTCCGTTGGCCGAGCAAAAGTCATGCACTTAAACTTTAGTATAAGCAAAGCTTTGGAAAAATTTAGAATGCTCTTAAGGTTTGCTTTTCCACAGGTTATAAATGCATGTCATTTCTCGGCCAGAAAGTATTTAAAAGCTTATCAAGCTGAGGCATTTCAATGAATGCATGGAAAGCTACGTCAAATACTTCTATATTGAAAACTATTTTAGCCTTACTAAAATAACGTCTACATGTAATTTCCATAAATTATCCTTTGATTTAGTCAATGAAGCTTCGTTGGAAATATGGCATGCAATATGAATCAGAATTTTAACCCATGGGTCATTCCATGTAAAAAAGGAAAACGACAAAATATGTTAAGTGCCTTAATTATCCATATTTCAGTAGTAACGTCTTACTAAATGACTACATTTCATTTATCTGTGTAAAAACATTAAAAAAATAAAAAGAAGATGCAATTTTTGTCTATGGAAACTTTTACTTTATATATAATTGCTTTATACCAGTCACAAGGACCTGTCCCACTAGTCACAATTCTAAATAATTTCAAATATTTCTATGAAGATTGTATCAGCCTAATTTTTAATGAAAACGAGAGCCCATAGTATGTGTCTTACAACAGAAAAAAAATTTCGCTTGAAAATTAAGTGTTTCGGTTAAAATTCGTCTTTGAGTGCACAAAAGTAAAATATAGGGATTTTCAGTGTCCCACTAGTCACATTCATTCAAATAATAGTAACAAATAAGTTATAAATTGTTTGGTATTTTTTTGAAAGGAATTTTATACATTAGTTATTTATCTATATTAAAAACTATGCTTCACTGTTGTATAAGTTCCGACGACATAGTTAAATTCACAATTGATTCTAGAGTCAAATGCCCACTAGTCACAATGGAATTGCCCCCATTTTTGATACAAAAATTATTTTAAAGCTCATTTATGCTTACTTATAAATTCTATTATGTCTATATAGTAAAGCTTTCACTAAAAAGCTTTTATATGATTTTTTTTGCCAAGAGAAATTTATACGAAAGGACTTTTGAAACTCATAAGTGTAAGCTTTTGCAAGGTAGCTTTCGTCACTCACAAAGAAAATATTTCACCAAAGTGAGCTTACAGTAGTTAAACCTTCTTGTTTTTGCTCTTATGAATACTTTGTAACTCTAAAACATTTTTTTTTTCAAGAGCACACTAAGAAACCAAACTATACTACTACTCACAGCTTAGTTGTTATACTTTGATTTAATGATACCTACTATAGCATAATCTTATTACTTAAGTTTCAAGTCGAGTATTTCTATGTACAAATTTATCTCTTATCTTATTTAATTTTGCACTACATATATTTTTCTCTAAGCAAATCGTTTATTTCATATTTTCATTCTACACATTTGTAATAAGTACATATTCCAATTATTCAATTTTTAAGAATTTTAGTTAACTTCTATCTTACGTTCCTTACGTCCGTTCCGTTTGGTTTTTCTTTGAAGTCGCAGCATCACAAATCACAAATTCATAGATTTTTCGCTTTTGATTTTCTCATCGTTTATTTCTTTCTTTCTTTTCTTTTCTTGAAATGTCTTCTTTAAGATTTTCTGATGTTCCCAGGATGTTCGATTTCCGGACCGGAGGGTTGTAATCTATTCATATATCATTTGCCGCAAGAGTTCGGCGACGCGGAGTTGATGCAGATGTTCCTGCCATTTGGTAATGTGATCAGTTCAAAGGTCTTCATTGATCGTGCCACAAATCAGAGTAAATGTTTTGGTAAGTAACGTGCGTATAATGAGCGCCTACACATATTAATAAGTAAACCTCCTTTTTAATACAAAAAATATATAATATCTTTTTTTTACAGGTTTTGTTTCATTCGATAATCCTGCCAGCGCTCAAGCGGCCATTCAGGCAATGAATGGCTTCCAGATTGGCATGAAAAGACTGAAAGTTCAACTAAAGCGGCCAAAGGATGCCAGCCGACCCTATTAACAATCGGAGTTCCTTAAAGCGTTACACAACATTAACAATTACAAGCGATTACTTCTTGCGAAAATAATGATGAAACAGTAATTCCAAAAGCGACAACAAAAAAAGATATATATGCAACCAAAAAAAAACCCCTATTACAAAATAGAACAAAAAAAATTGAAGCAAAACTAAATAAAAACGCAGCAGGCAAAACTCTAAATTCAACAACAGTCAGCAGTAGAAATACCCAGGAGCAGCAACAGCAGCAGTCGGAGGAAAAAATAGCAGTAAAGTAGTTTTCAGATTCCGTTTGAGATTAAAAGATTGAACCCATAAAATAAATCCACTCAACAAGCGAAAAAAATGTGCAAGTTTACAATAATGAATATCCTAGTGAAAGCCCGCAGTTAATAGCCGATTAACAAAATATAAATGAGGTGAGTAAGGGAAGTAGGGAGCAGGATTGAAAATTTTAATAGACTATCAGTGCTTGCATTAATGAATAGAAAGGGGAGCTTTCACGTTTTTCAATTATACAAGAAGACCAGCGAAAGCTTTTACTCTATGCGGTTCCCAATAAAAGTTAAAGAAAACTTTAAAAAGCTCCTACCGCGGAATAGGTTTTGGTCACGAATGATGTACATGAATTCTATAGAAATCTTATATGTATAAGCTCTGCACTAGTGCTACATTTCGGACTTCAGAAAATGTAATAAAGCTTTAGATGGGATATCAGAGCACTGCAACTGACCGAGCTTTTACTATTTTGCAACACAGCGCTCATGGTTAAGCCAAAATTGTATAGAAAACCCAACAATTGTAATAGAAATTGGTCACATTTATAATTGAGCGCTTAGATATACATATGTACAGATCTGTTACCCTTAGTGCTTTTCTAAAAAGAAGCAGATTCCGCCGGCCGCTCTACAGGTAATGTCGAACCTCCGGGTATATGCATATGTGTGTACTTATATTCAATAAAAAAGCTTTTCATGAAAAGTCATTGGCGTTCGGAGGCTATGTAAAGCTTTAGGTTTCCACATATTTTTAACTAATTTTATTAAATTAGGAGCTTTTCGAAACCCGCTTGCAGATGCAACCGTTTTCACTAATCTGCAATGCCTGAATTGTTTAAATTGTTGATCCCTCATAGAATTGCACACATAAATGCGTGTGGTGATATAGCTACACAGCTTCAAGCGTTGTTGGCCCAAGAATGCTTTTTCAGTGCCAATTCAAATAAAATACATAGAAAGCTTAAAAATGCTCAACACTAGTGCCTATAAAGTTGCCAACTCTGCTGTAAAGTCTAAAAGCATGATTGTCTTTTTACCCCGCGACAAAATGATATTAATTTTTTTTCAAAATAATTTTAATTATTTTATAATTTTTAATTTTTATTGAGTAAAACAATAGTATTAAAAATAGACCTTTCATACGTATTTCGTATCAATCAGCGCTTTCCCTACCAACTTTTTGTGCAATGAATGTTGGTAAGTGAAAGCTCTAATTTTCTGTGTATAAATTATTATATTTAGTAGTTATAAAGGACACTTAAATAATTAGGAGCTTGAGCTCGAAAGCTTAATTTTATTTCCAAATATTTTTTAACAAATGTTTCCCTGTTTCAGGTCAGAAAAACAATTTACCAGCAAAAACATACAACCAAGCAAAATAAAAGAGTCTTACCCGATGATGTAAATCCAGTTTCCTATCAACTTATCAGCCGACCGATCCGTATCCAAACACAAGATTTCACCAAAAACTCTGCTGAACATTTGATTACAAAACACACACCCATACACAAGCAAATAAGTAGTAAAGTGGCATTCATTTTTTTCGTCAAACGTCAATGAAAAATAGCACGCCGATTAGGTGTGTAATACAAAAATGTTATAGAAAAATGTAAACATGTACATTTAGTATGTGTAAAAATAAAATCCAAAAAAATATACATGCATACATGTACATACATACATATATTATGAAAAAATTTAGAACTGAAATACCGCTAACGAAAATGCGCGTACGAGTAGAAAATAAATTGGATGTCAAAGAGGAGTTGAACAATTTTTGCCAAAACAAAAACAAAATTGAACATACAACAAAAATAATATCGTATATATATATATACAACACACGCATATACATTATACACACACATATATATATGATAAATATATTTACTAAATAACTTTATCGCGAGGCAAAAAACTAAAAAAAAAACGTACTTATGTATATGAAAATAAAAACAAGTAAATTTGACTCTTATTATCAGAAGATTTCTTTAAATTTTCAAAAAGATATGTATGTATATTTGAAGATTAATTCAGAATTTTTTAGGCACACAATCACACTTTGAAGTTTGATATTCCATTCAACTACAAACACTTTGCATACATAGGTATATATTAATACATACATACATTATAACTACAACAATAGTTGAATAAATTAATTAATCGATTAACTAATTAATTACCACTACATTTAATATTATCACACGCGAAAATAACAATTACAACAAAAGCTGACTGGAAAATGCGACCAAAACATGAAAAAAACCTCAACAACTGAACTGTTCTGGGTTTTCAAATACAAAAACAAAAACAAAAAAAGAAATATATAGACGAGAATGCAAGCATCAATAAAAATTAGAGCCAACCACAAGTTGCAAACAACTGAAGTAATTAAAATTAAAAGAAGTAAAAAATAATAATAATTTTTATACAAAATTTAAAATTCAAAAATCGAAAAAAAAATTATTAATATACATACATACTTCATTGAAATAATGCAAATTATCGCATACAAAACATAATAGATGCATAAAAATTACATTATTAGTAAAAAAAAAGAATCATAATGGGAATTTATTAAAATTAGAGAACAACAAAAACTTAGTAAACCAACCACAAACATAGTAAGGACGACGTGCAGCCAGCGGGCGCAAGAAGAACTAAATAAATAATTATTTAAAATTTATTACCAAATACAAATAGTTAAAAAAAAAATGCGAAGCAAGTAGTGAATATAAAATACATATATTATCCAGCGCAAATTCGAGCTGAACGGAGAAGAATATTAAACATGGAATGGTGGAGAAATAGCAAGAAAGAAAAGAAAATATGTATGGGAAATATTTTTCTCACACAGTTTGTAAAAAACATTAAAGTTCCAAAAAACGTTGAGATTACAAGCCTTAAAGTTCCACAATATCAATTAAAAAACACAGAACAAAAACAAAATCAAGATACATACAAAAAAAATTGCGCAAAGCTAGAATTTTGACAAAAGCAGGGCTATTGGCAGGCGGAGAAGAAGAGTGCGCTTTTATTCTGCGTATGTCCATACAAAATATTTCTAAAGCAGCGATGGGCAGAGAGAGCTTTTACTCTGCACGCATCAATAGAAAATATATAGAAAGCTCAAAAAAGCTCTTCACGCGTGAAGTGGATTGTCCATCGCCGTTCTAAAGCTTCAAAAAGCTCTGCATGTAAACAGGGTGCTTACCCATCAATATCTATAATTCGTTTGCTGCAAGATGGAGAAGTAACATATACCTAGAGCACATTAATGAGAAAAAGTCAGCACGAGAGAGAAAGAGAAATGTTCACAGCAGTGGTAAAAGAAAATTTAAAACTTCTTAGAGTGACACAACCAAGTTTAGATGAATTGAAAAGCTACATAATTAAAATGGATGAAAAAGTTTTGGGAGAACCAATGACTGTAAGTCAATGAAAGTGGCGATCAGAGGGAACATGCACTCTGTACGTATCCATATAAAATTTATAGGGAGCTTTAAAAAGCTTATCGCGCGAGATATTTTTCGTTCGTTACTGGTCAATGAAAACCATGAGGAGTTTGTGATTGGAATTTGCAAAGCTTTTTCCAGCTTTCTATAAATATCATATAGACTTTCACATGGTAAAAGCTCTCTCTCTGCCCAAGCTTTGACCGCGAGTCGTGACTGATATAATACTTACAAGAACCTGTCAAAAGCTTCGTCTGCAGGTTACGATTTGGTCATTACTGCAGTCACGATCGAAACATGAAGAGAGAAGCTTTTCAGAGCATTTTGTAGATTTTAAATGGGCGCACACAAAATAAAAGCTCTTTCTGTTCGTTGCTGCAATACTGCGACATGGTGCGCCGCTTTTAAAGCTTTCTACAAATTTTATATACATGTGCAAGTATATTAGAAAACTTTAAAAGCTCGCTCTGCCATCACTTTCATACAAAGTTCAAACAGCTATGTTTTAGGCATTACTAGGATAGAAGTTTTAAACAGCTTTTCTTAAAAAAAAACGGAAATTTGCATGCTTTTTGAATGTATTGAATCGGGAAAGCAAATAAAAAAATTTTGTTTAAATCTATGGTAATTTTCGTTAAATATTTTCGAGTTATCCCCAGAAATTTTCAAATTATATGTACATACATGCATATGTTATATATTTCAAGCGATGTATATACGATTTCGATTCAAAACAGAATCAGCAATTTTTTGAACCGCTAGCAGTCCGAGGCAACCCCCTCTAGGCGAGCAGTTAAAACAGGTGCAGATAGCGATCGCTAATGGACTGTAAAATGGCCCTGCAGTATTATTTATATACACAATCCGGAAAGCTTGGATCTGTGGGCTTAAATATAATGCTGTTTTGATACATACACGCAAACAAAAATACATGAAATTCAAGCAGAAGCATATTGGAACATTATGTAGTCACAAACACGAAACAAGCGCGTGCATATAAATACTTACATATATACATTCGAATGCATAAAAAATATCCACTATACACACATTAGGGTGGGCTAAAGTCGGTTATAGAGCCGAAGAGAAAATTGGTTTAGAAATTATTACAAAACAAAAAATAAATGAAACTAAAATTTAAAATGAAATAAACTTGTTGAAGTTAATGTTGAACTTTTGCAACATATGATATAAAAAAGCTATATAGAGCGATATAGGCCGTGGATGAGTGCGCAAATACGCCAAATTAACATGAAACAGATAGTGGTATTGCAAAATAGCAGCGCGTAGAATTTAGAAAATAAATAATTTAAAAATAAAAAAATAGTAGTTCATTGGGGAAAAGGTACTATGTATTTGCGGTGGAGGAGTATTAGGCGCAGAAAACTTTTTAGCATTTTAGCTTTTAAGCAAGAAAACAAGCGAAGAATAATTGAAAATCTAACACAAAAATTCGAATTTAATTAATATTTAAGTGAAAAACAAACACAAAAACAAATAAATCAATAAATAAAACTAACTTAAAAATATATATACATATATTAAAAAAAAAATAAACAAAAACAAATATTATTATTAATATTATTATTGAAAGAAATGAAAAATTATGAAAAGTAAAAAAGGAAAGGGACGCTTACGGTACGAGTTTGGGTGAAATATTTAGAAAGTTAGTTTTAAAGTAGCGCAAGCGGTTTAATTAATACAAAATGTATGCCACAAATAAGTAAAAAATCATATTCAAACATTTTTACTTGCATGCGTTTTGAGGCGTTGTTTAGCACTTTTTTACTAAGGAAAGCTATTGTTATTATTATATTTAATCGTTATATGTTAGTTTTTGCGCTTTCCGGCAATTTTGTTATTTTTAGAATTTGAATTTATTAATTTTGAATTCTTTTTAATATTTATTTCGATAAAATATTTTATTTTTATATATAATTTTAATACAGGATTTTGTCTGAAATATTTTCTTTTTAGAAAAATTTGTTTTCTTAGATTTTTTAATTTAGCTTAGTTAATTAACTTAAAAATGCAAAATATTTCTTAATTTGCAAATTACTTATAAATTTATTTGTGTATATTTTATATATATGTATTAAATATTTTGCTTACTTTCAAATTTTTTAATTCAAATTGTTTAATGAAATTTTTTTATTATAAGATTCTACTTAAAAATTTGTCCTAAGGGTTATGTAAGTAAATCCCCAAAAATTTTGAAGTATTTTTGCGCTATAAAAAATACGAAGTAACGCGTAATTGTAATATTTTTTTTATCTGCGCGATTAAAAAAAATTTTAATTTGTTTGGTAATTTTTTTTGTTAAATTTTTTTATATTTGTTTTTAAAATTACACACGTTTTTTAATACACCAAATTCAAAGTTTTTTCTATAACCTATTATTTCAATTTTTTATTTATTTTACTTCACGTTCCTTCATTCAATAATAAATTCCAACCCGAGGCTTTCAAACTAATTCTTAACCAAATAGCCACGCAATGCAAATTATACATTCATACATTTGCAAGTTTGCAAAACCAATTAATTATTATCATAATATATGAAGACTTTATATATAAACAAATAAGTTGCTGCTCATAAAACCATAAAGCAGGAATCACAGCAAGCAGCAGTAAACTATTTAAACTAGTAAAAACATACACAAATACAGGTAATTTCTATATGAAAAGAAAGAACAAATGCTTATTACAAGTATCTATAAATTTAGAAGAAGAACAAGTATTATGCATTAGAATATTTAATTCAGACAAAAAAAAATAAATATTTAATTTCTTTAATTATTGTTAAATTTTCTTTGCACATTTTCTAGAAGAAAAACATAAAAAAATAAATCACAAAATTTTTTTTGCAAAGATTGCATAGAAAATTAATGAGAAAAAAACTAAAACAACTACACTTAAAACCCCCCAAAAGATTTATATACACACATATATACACATATTATATACAAATCTATTAAAAAATATTATTAATATTATGAAAAAAGATACATACATAAGTACTACTTATATAAAAAATATTATACCAAATGAGAAAACAAAAAATACAAGGATCCAAAGAAAAAAACTAAAATTAAACTTTAGTATTTTTTATAATCTCAGAATAGGGTATAACACACATACTTTGTGATGAGAGGCAAAAAACAGATAAAAATGCAAATAGCGTTGCGTCATGAGAAAAATAAGAGGAAGAAGAAGAAATAGCAAAACAAATCAACTGAAACTAAGTAGTAATTAAAGTAATTTACATACATAAATAAATCACAATTCAACCGTTTTTCGCAGCAAAGTTACTCAATGGCAGATTTGCGTTGAAATGAAAAATTTTTTGAAATTTATAAAACTAAATTATAATAATTAAGTAATGATTTGCGAAAACTTGCAGTTTGGCTTGTTTCCCACACAACTTCTGCCGCTCGTAATTTAACAGCCGAAAACCTCACCTCGCCCCTAGCCCCCATACATGCAAAGAAGCTCTTCAAACCCATACACGCACTCAGTCAGACACACACATTATCAATCATGTAACACAAAACCCATACATACATACAAACATACACATGTATACTTCAGCATTTGCATTTCATTAAAAAAATATTGTAGCAAAAATTTAGATATTTATAAAAATCCAGCGCCCCCTCGCCACCCCTTCAGAAAATAAGATATGTACAAAACTTAAAATCAACAATTTGCTAAATTGCAAAACTATTTATCAATTAAATAGCTTAGAAGAATAACTAATTAATTAAATCAAAAACTAACCACTTACACAAACAACACTTATGTAAACACACACAACGTAAAATAATAAACATTTTGTGCAAGTTTGAAAGCAAACAAAAAATAACAAAGCAGCCATACTAAAAGCATATAAATATATTTAAAATAGTTTCACTCTTATTGCATAAATATGTATCTAATGAATTGAAGAATTATACTTAACTTAAACTTACAAAGAAAATATGCAACAAATCTACAGCTAAGTAAGCCAAAAAATTATTAATTTACGAATCTAAGTCAAGCTTTTGAAATACTTACATACATATGATATCAAGAAAGTAATGAAATACACAATTCGTTTAGCGAATTTCGTAATTTTAGAGAACTAAAATTTATTTCCATTGAAAACTGAATTAAATTGCATAATTATGTAGTTACAGTGTATTTTAAGTTAATTAAATGGATTGCATATTTATTGAAAAGTTACTTTTAGTATTAAAAGCAGAAAAACTTGTTTCCAATAAAAAAGTAGGCAATGCGAAAACATTAACGATTAAGTACCGAATTTTAAGTTAAAGATTTAATTAATTATTTAAATTCACAATTGTGCAATACAAATATGATTTCAGTGTGATTGGGATTTTTTGCTGAAATAAAATTATATATGTAAATTTTAAGTTTTTACTTTTGACTGCCTATCTTCTTCATAAAAATATTAAATAAAATTTTGAATTAAATTAAAATTTCTGTTACTAGTTGTTTGCACTGCTTAAATGTAATATATGCAGTTTTTTTTTAATTTTTTTTATCTACAGAAATATTATTTTAAATGTTTTCCGTGGCCATGTCATTTTCCACAATTAAACTATTTCAGTAAAATAACTACATACAATTTATTCAGCGCATTTATTATTTATTATTATTGCAGTGAAAATGCACAAACAATATTTTTAAAACTTAATCATCTCCATTTAAATTTGTTCAGTATTAAAAATGCAATTATTTTTTATTAAAAACGCTGTTATTTCATTTAAATTTTGCATATTTTAGCTTGTGAATGAAAATTTTAAAATAAATGTCTAGTAGGACAGAATTCAGCGCGTGCTGAATGTCTTTAACATTTTTAAGCATATTTAACTTATTTCATCATCTGAGTTCATTTCGAAAAGCGGTAACGGAAGTCAGCGCATTCTCAATGTGAGTTTCTGGAATTTTTAAATTTAACGCTTACTAAATTTCTAGTAGAACAGAATTTAACACGTGCTGAATATTTTTTTAACATTTTAGAGGCATATCTATCTGCTTCAATCGCTTAGACTCATTTGGATATGCATTTAAAAATTTTTAAGCATACATGTTTATCTTCTTTAATCATCCGAGTTCATTCAGAAAATGTAGTAAATTTCTGATAAAACAGAATTCAGCACAGCTGGATATCTTTTTAACATTTTAGCGGCATGTTCATCTGCTTTAATCATGGAGATTCATTATAAAACGCCTTTTAACAGAATTGAGCGCATGCTGAATATGAATTACAGAAATTTTTTAATTTCGCGTTTGCTGAATTTGAATTATTGTATTAATTGAATCATTTGAAATATTTCGGTGACTCAATATATGATATGATATTTTGAGATTTATCAAGATAGTGTTAAATTTCCACTTTAACGTATATATTTTGCGCTTATTCGATATATTCATTGCACCAAAGCGTTTTCTAGCAAGCGCTGAATTGACTGTAAAGCGCTGAGCGATGTTCCAAGTTCAATGAGGCGCTGAATTGTCTTTGGTGCACTGGTATAAAGCAAAATTGAAAGACTCAAAGTGGTATCGGACTAATTTTCAAAATATTATTTATTAAAATATATTCAGCAAGCGCTGAATTATGCTTTGTTCTTACAAAATGAAATAAAGATAAAATTTTCTAGACTGAAGTTAGCGCTGAATTATACTTTGTGCAATGCAGCAAAAGATGTCTTAGATGCTTAGTTCATTTTTGCTTTTTAAGTCTTTTTAATGCATTTATATTGCTGCTTTAAATTTCAAGAAATTTTTTATGTCACTCTGAAATCATTTGTATCTACATGCAAATAATTTAATATTTACTTTATTTTTACAAACCTACATAAAAAACTCTAGCGTCAAATGTACTTAATCGATAGGAGTCACATTGTAAATATAGGTGAAAATGTCAAAGGCGGATGAAAGTCCCCCCAAGCAGAGAAAAATAGATGCTTATGTACTTACTTATATACTTGTACAAGTAAATATATACAAATGTAAAGCTAAAACAGTAAAAACCACCCATAAGGAAGTAAGTTGAAAACCCTAAACAAACTAAATGAAAAATGTAAATTTACCAGCAAATTTAAATATTTGAAATCAATAACAAAAGATTGATGATAGATACAAGGAAATAAATTTTCAATAAATACCATTTAAGTATTAAAAACAGTTTATTGTAAAAACAATTGAAAAAAGCTAAAACTGGAACCCGAATCAAATTAACAGCTAAGAATATACTACCACCTAGGCACTTCTAATACATACATACATAATTACATGCATACGAACATACATGCATATGTATGTAATACATTATATGTACTATTATATACACACATACATAAAATTATTTTATATTAAATCAAGTCTAAATTTTTAGTATGTATATTTATATTTTTTAAGTCTAGTTTATGATATAAGAAGTCGTAAATGAGAGCAGCGTTGTGGGGAAGAGCGTTCAAGCGTACAAAGCACGAAGAATCACTCAGTTAAGACTGTGTAAGCTTTAAGCTTATTAAGTGGTATTTCTGTGAAGGCTCAAGATTTTTAGAAGCTAAAATTTCGTACGAAAGCTTAGTTAAAGCTCGAAAGCTTTGGTGAGGGCTCAAAAGTTCTGTAGTGAAAGCTGAAGATCTTTTGTATAAGCTCGAAAGCTCTTTAGTGAACATTAGCTATGTGGATATGGCTTTGCGGAATTCGAGCTTCTATTAGCGCATTGTGGTGAAGTAAGCTATATTCTTGTTAATTTACTCTTCTCTGGTAAAGCACGTGTAAGCTTGAAAGCTCTTAATCCAGTGCTGTTGATTGTTACAGGGCTTTATAAAACTGTTTGTTTTTTGTTTACATACATATGTACAGATCAGTTATTGAACAATTATTTTACACAGTTCTAGTCAAATTACCAAAGCTTACAATTGAAAGCATTTTATGTATTTATCATTTACAATTTTCGTCTTTACTGTAAATCATAAGATTTCTACTAAAATCGTTGAAAGAGTAACATTTTTGTCGTTATTAAAATATTTTTTTTTATAAAAGTAAGAATAACTGATTTTGGCGAAATTCTTACCAAAGTAAGGTGCGTTATAAAAGAAGAAATAATAATTACAATTTAAATAAATGAAACGCTTTTATATGCATTAAAGTATGATATGCAGTAAGAATTTAAATATTAATTAAATAAAAAATTATATAATTATAAAATTATTAATTATGTATTTAGTCATTATTAACAAACCATTATTTATTATGGAAAATTACTATTATTATTAGCACCATTATTATGGAAAAAGCGAAGTAAAATCCTGAAAAAAAACAATAAAAATTTATTACATACAAAACAACTGAATTTGCCTTTTTTATTTTACAAAATTTTGACAGTAAATTTTCGTAAATTGGTTGGCGGGAAGTACGATTACATTCGAGTTTTTCTTTCATATTTGTTTTATATTCATAATCTTTAGCACTTACCACAAATTCACAAACATGCATACACACACAAATGGGCTGTGAATTAAAAAAATAATAATACACGAAAAATAATAATTACAAAAAAAACTCAACGTAAAATCAAATTCGAAATTTAATGGTCTACACTGGCAATCCGATCTTTGTCCACGTTACTTGCTAATTCTGCAGCAACTCATACACTCCTTTTCAAAAGCTCCAGAAAACACATCGTTTTTGCGAAAAAATTAAATAACTTAAATTAAACCCAAAAAAACTAAGAAAAAAGCGTGAATCGAGGCAAAGCTCATGAAGAGATGGTGATAAACGGAAAAAAACACAATATAAACGAAGCCAAAAATCAAAAATTCAGCAACTTGAGAAAACCAAAATTACACTTAAATTATTGAAATAACTAGAAACTAATACAGTCTTGCAAGAAAAAAATAATAATTGAGAAATTGTGATTGTTGTGCATATGCAGAAATTTTGCGAAATTAAAAATTAAAGAATATATGCATATATGCAAGACAACACTTGAATATGTACCTTGACACAAATTGATAAAATAACGCTAAACAACAAAACAAAATTTAATAAATAAAATTAAACTAAAGTAAATTGTAAAAATATGAGTAAAATAATTTACACAAGGTTTCGCTATTTTTTACATTTTAATTTCTGCTCTGCCCGAACCACACAGCTGCGCATAAGCGCGATGATGATACAATGTGCAAGCAGGTGGAGAATTTTGCCAAAATCAGTTGTTCGCAAAAGCAAATGATAAAAATTGCGATAAGCTCGAAAATTTTGAAAATCATATCAAGAAAAAATTGGCTTACATATGTATATACCAAATACATATGTATATATTTAAAACTAGAAAGTTTTTAAAAGCGCAACAACATTATATACATAAGTCATTAAGACCAGTGCACACCCACTAACACACAACACAGCTACAAAGGCAAGCAAACAGAGTAAAATGCGTCCGAATAAAGTGGGTATACAAACCATAACGTTATTACCACTATATTTATAGTAATAATTAGCATAAGACTTAACTTAAAGCAGCATTTATGCCGTTAAAAAATTAACTTTTCAAATGAAGAAATAAGTAAGTAAATAGCAAAATTCTTGCTTAATAGGTTAATAAAAATGTTTGCACTGTAACAATAAATTTTAAATTTAAAACAGTCTTTCCTAGTTTGCAATTACATATATTATTTTTTGTTTAAGGTATCAGATAACCCTTACTACCAGTTTTACCGATTTTATTCAAAAGCTTATCCTAATAATTCCAAAGGGCGTGTTTTTAAAGGCAATAGCATACATAGTTGGAAGCTTTTTTCAACTTCAAATTTCGCTTTTGTGTTAGTTAAAAGCTGCCTTTCATTTAAAAGGATTGCTGTAATAAGCTCTTGCCTAAAAAGCATACTCGGCTACTTATTGAATATTGAATAAAAATCTCTCAGGCCTCCAAAAGTTCTCAAAAAATTTAAGACATTAGATTTCTTCAAATTGAAACTGCAAACGACTGGAGTATGCATATGCCTTCGATCTCACATTTTATGTAAAGCATGCAAAGCTTTCAAAATTTTTTTAAAATTTCCGCAGTATGATTCATGGTTCTTTTGCCAAAAAAAACCCTCGCCCGACGCACTTAAACATGTATCGAATAAGCTTTCAAACGTCCAAAAGCTTTAAGCAAAAATAAACATAACTCTTCTCCAAATTGAAACTACAATTGATTTGAAGAGTTGAAGAAATACTTTGTTTTTTCTTAGTGTTGTAAAGCTTTCAAATATTTTCGGCAGCTTATTCTAAAATCAGTGGCGATCAGAGAAAACTTTCTCTCTGTGCACGTCTATATAAAATCTAGAAAACTTCAAAAAGCTTTGGAAAGCTTTTGATCATGACTACTTTAAAAGTTTGAAGTCTTTGATGATGAGCTTTGATTTACGTATTCATTGTAGGAGCATATGTACAAACGTGTGCTCTTGTTTCACTTTAAATTTCGTTCATTCGCACGAATACTGATACTGACTTCAGTGTAAGCTTCCGATAATTATTAAGAGGAAGCTTTCGGTTGCGGTTTCTTTCAAATGACATGAAGACATAACTATTTCAAAGAAGTAGATTAATTATCTTAAAAAGCTCAATGAACGTCATCTCAGCTTTGGTTTCAAAGAAACATAGCACAAAAGCTTTTGATTAACACAAGCTTTTGGGTAAAAACGAGTTTTTTTCAATCAACTCCAAAAAATTATTTACAGTCGGAAACTGGAAAGCTTTTTCATATTTATTCTTATTTATATTTATTTTTATTTTTTCTTTTTTCAAAATTAAGCTGCAGACTTTTTAGTGCGATAATTTCATCCAAAAAAGAAGTTAAGAATTTATGCTGTAAATTTTATAAATACTAATAAAGTAAACACAGATAATGAATCTCTTATCGAAAAACGTTCCTTAGTACTGTACATAGAAAGGAAATTATATAAAAAATTCAAAATAAAATTTATATTTATTAGTATCTTTAATATAGAACTAGAACTGATCTTAAGCGTTTGACTAAGTAAATAAGTTTGAATTAAGTATAAATACACAATTATATATTAAAAATGTTTAAACTTGTAGTATTTAGTAGTGAAATACCTAGAGCGTAGTAGTAAGGTGCTGGTTAATTGTGCTAAATACGCGTACACGATAGAAAGAATGAGTACGGCTTAAGAAAGCGTTCTTATAGAATGTGATTATGAGATAAAAGAATAATTATGAAATTTATGAAAGTTGCAGGATTTAATTGAATAAGGCGAAACGCGGTTCAAAAGGTTAAGAGTTTTAAGAAAAGTCAAAGCAGTGAGTCCAAAATAAGCATATTCAAAAATTGTTAATGCGTTTTATGAAATATCAGCTATGCAACTTGATGAAAGTTGATTGGGTATAGTGAAAACAAGCGTGAAAGCTTGCACTGCTATTAGAGAGCTTTAGTAGAAAAGTAAATCGTTGGTAAACGAATGACATGTGTAAATTTTTTAACACTAACGTTTAGTGTGAGTAATTTTGCCTGGAATAAAATTAAGTAATAAGCTTTCTTGTTCTTGGCTTCTTTTTTTCTGTTTTTAGAACATATACATATGTATGTTAGTCTTTAGTTTGCAGTTACAAAATTTATTGTTTTTCACTAAGCTAAACACTAAAGCCTTCTAAATCTTTTGCGAAAGTATTGTACATTTTTTTTTCGAATTTATTAGAGTTTTTCACTTTACAAAAAAAAACCTATGAAGTGAACAAACCAAAAACTTTAGAATTGCCTTTAACCTGCAAAAATGTAATGTTAAAATGCAAGTAACAATAGCGCATTAGATTTTATTAAAGCAAGCTTTTTTTGTACATACATATGTATGTAAGTAGCGAGCGTGCAATTTAAATCCAAATATTTCACAGTGAAAGCTTTTCTCAATCGTCGTACATAAATAAGTAAATGAGTACTTGCTTAAGGAAAAAGTTTAAAATAAATAGGATACAGGGTACTTCTTGCAATTATTATTAATAAATTATCACTAATATACAAACACTTAAATTATATGCCACAAAAAAATTGTATATTAATTAATAGGGCTTATTAAAAATATTGATGAAAATTAAATTAGCATTATTCATATACATATAAGTGATCAACTTTTAGTGTTAAAAATCACACATATGTATGTATGTATACACATGCCTTTAAACGCTATAATTTTCTTTGATTGATAATAATGGTTTTTCATTTTTCAATTTATTTAAATTTTTGTGCTCTTTTCAGCTTTCGTTTTTTAAGCTTTTGATTTGCAAGTGTCTTATGAAAGCTCACATGCTTTTTTCCTACTAAAACTTTCATACTCAAAGCTTTAAATGGTATTCGTTTTCTTCAAATGATTGTAATAACACATTTTGTGCCAAAAATAAACCGCAATAATTTGTTTATTAAAAAAATATCTCAACTACAAGCTTTTACAATAAGAAAGAAAAACAAGGGGGTGTGCCCAAAAGCTTCTACAGTCACTTCACGCTTCCACCCACACACTCATACACTGCACTACAAAGCATTATCAACACTAACTGACCATTTTTGAGGAGCCGAAAAACTATGCAAGACAAACATAAAGCGAATTTATATTGTAAATAAGTTTAAAGTTAAAATAAAATATAAATATACAAAAAATAAAAAAATTTTAAAAACAAAAATATTGAATTACATAACTTAGATAAAGACTCATTAGTAGTAAAGAAAAAAGAATTGCTGATAATTAATTTTACAAAGCAGACATAACTGCAACAACTGTAAACACGGCTACATACGTCATAAGTCACTTAGGACATAGCACATACCTATAATCAAATACAAATGTATGCAATAGCTACATACATACATGCATACATACATACTTTCATAGTATTTACTTGTATAAGTGAAACAAAAATATCAGCGTTGCATTTTGCAAAAGCTTAGCAGTATTTAATGCCGCTTTTTAGAGGTAATAAAGTGTGTAAATTTACAATTTTCTTTAAAAATAATGACAAAAAGCATAAGAGAAAGTCCAACACTTAACAGCTACATACATATTTTGCCTAGTACTTAATTAAAATATTATCACAGATTTTTTTTTATCGTCAATGTGTTAAAATTACTGCGAAATTTATGCTCAAGTATGTATATACTACATTTTCTGTAAGCTTATTTGTTAAAAATTTCATATGTGTGCGCAATTTATTTAATATTCGATTCAGATTCAGAAAATTCCGTCCGCATGTTAGTAAGTACACACACACACGCACATAGGAATCTAAATTTTAGTACAGATACAGTTTCATTTAGTTGAAGAAACCCGCGTTTTCTACGTTTTTGAAACAAATGTGTACTCTTGTTTTGCAATGAAAGCAATTTTTATATTGCTTTCTTACAATGGAAGCCTTATTATAGGGGTGACTTTAGAATGTGAAAAAGCTTTTGCCAAAAAGTTAATAAATAACTGATGGAATTCTTGCTATTTTCAGAGAATTATAAGTTTTGTAATATTTTTTTTTTTTTGAAAGCTCTCTTATGGAGCAACTAGTCAAGTTATAGCTTTGTCCAAAACTAACCAAACAATACGATCTTATCGTGCTTTTTTACAGAATCTTCACTCATCTTCGCTGCATTTTTGAATTTTTTTGATTTTAGCTGTTTTAAGCTTTCACATTTTTATTTTTGGTTTATCTTTGGTTCTGCTTTTTCTATTAACATTCGATTCACTTTTTGAAATACTACTAAATCAACTTTTTATAAATGATTTTCATTGCGTTTCAACTAAACCGAGCAATAGAAGGTTTCAAAAACGTTTCCGGGTATCTCTCTCCCTCGGTGCCTATAAATATTTCAGGCAACTTCATAAAATAGTTAAAATTTAATTTATGCATGAAAATATTTACCATCAAAAAGAAATTCCTTAAAACACAGTCCGTGCAAAATAATTTCATTCCTAAAAGATCTTTTGATTTTTTTAGTAAAAACTGGTTAGTGTGAAAGTTTTATAACAGTATTGGACAGCTTGAGCTTTTGCCCTGTGCTCGTCTATATAAATTGTAAGGAATGCTTAAAAAAGCTCTGCGTACGGGCAAAGCGCTGCCCATTTCCGCTTTAAAACTCCGAATTATTATGCTTTAAAGCGGTGATGGGCATCGCCATGCCCACGTGCAGAGCTTTTTTAAGCTTTTTATGCATTTTGTATGCACGTACTTAGGGTAAAAGCTCTCTCTGCCCACCGCTGCTTTAACGCATCTATTTAAAAAGCTTTCTATCTGTAGTGAACAAAAGCTGCATGAAAGCTCGATAACTTCAAAGTTTACAACACTGAAATCTTAAAACAGTTTACATATGATAATTTTTTAACTGCATGAAAATCTGCTATTTTTGACTCAAGCTTGCTATTTATTCTTTTTTTCTTACATACAAAAATTTCAATTCGCAAAATATCAAAACCTACAAATAAACACATTGAAAACAACCACAAAAGAAACTACAAATTGTTAACTATTTAAATTAAAAACCAAAACCAAAAAGTTTTAGATTTAAAGAGCACCTTTAAATGAACAATAAAAGTTTTAGAAAGCAAATCAGCAGAAAAAAGCAAATAATAACAAAATACATATACATACATATATGAATCCGTAAATAACACTGAATGCAAAACGCATTAATAATAAGGGCATTAAAAACTAAAAGAAAAAAAAACAAAATTGAAGCATAATTTTAAAAATAACAAGATTATCGCAAGCAAAACCCGGCAAATGAAGACACACTTATTTTTTAATTTTTCCTGGTTTTTTCATTAATTTTATTATCATACCTTTTTTTTACAATGTAAAGCTTAATAACCAGCGTATAACAATAAAAGTGGCAGAAGTGAACTGAAATTAGTAAAAATTCTAAAACAGCGCTAAAAAGTCATAAATGTTAATGCATTATATTACATACTGATGACAAAAAAAAATATAGTAAAGGAAAAACATTTTTTATTGTAAAATGGTTTCAAATAAACTAATAAAGTAAAATAAGAAGAAGCGAAATTTCACAAAATAATATATAAACGCAAGTAGTGATTGAAAATCATATTAAAGTACGACTAAGTAAAAAATAAAGTAATAATATTAATATTGATACTGTTATACCAAAAACGACTATAGGTGCAAGCGAAAAAGAAGTAACTCTCTGAAGTATGTAGTAATGCAAACTAATCAACCTAGAAAAATCGACACAGGGATGCATTTAGCATTAGAGCTAAGCAGCATATACAAATTGAACACTGAATAATGTTTAAAAGTGCTTTCGGAGCCTTCTTGAATTTTTTAATGTTTTTTTATTTCTCCGATTTTAAAGCGACTATGAAGCTTACTAAACTCAGAGCTAAACTATTTGAAGCTTGTGCCCGGAGTGCTGTAGAACTTTCACCGCTAAAACAGAGCTTTCACTATATAAAGCTTATGGTGTCCCCTGCTAAGTGAAGGTTTAAAAAAGGAATTTAAATTTCGACGAAAGTAGCTATCAACGGAATGCAGATAATAATCTCATTTGTGAACAGCTAAGCGCTGAATATTTTAAGTGCAATAATACATTTGCGAAAGTTTACTTAAAAAGCTTCCAGCTTTTTACAGTCGTGGCTAAAGAAGTAAGCCAGCTATTTAACAGAGGTTTCCTAACTCAGAAAAAGTTCATTGTACGAAGCACTTTTCATGTTGTTATGACAATTTCAACTTGAAATAAAGTGAGTGATCGAAAAATTAACACACGGGAAACTTGCAGAAATTATTTTAATAGCAATTAAATACTACTTTTTTACGCACTTAGATCAAGCTTTCGAAAATATGACATTTATTTGGGGAATATGACAAAGTTGCGAAGAAAAATGTGTCAAAAAATATATTTTTTGTTGGTGTTGGTTAATTTTTCCGACAGGGAGGGAAATTTGATTTATTCTTGAATGAATTTCCGTCATCTCTTGTCAAGTTTTGATTGGAGATCAACCGCTTTCGGCGTAGTGCCATCATCAGTGTTTATTTTTGGTCTGGGAGCACGTAGAAATCACTTTGTCTCCAAACCAAACTTGACTAAAGATGACGGATATTCGTTCCAATATAAATTATATTTTCTTTCGTAATGATTGACCCGCAGCACTCAAGCACACACCATTCAAACTAAAACTTGTGTTTTTAGAAAACTACTATTTTTAACCATATCAGATACAAATAAATAAAAAATTAAAATGAAATATTTAAAAAAAAAACGTATCACATGAATAAAGTAGCAAATTACTCGAAAATATTACGCCAGTATTGGTACTGACTAAAAGGTAGTAAAGCAGTGAATTGCTTTTATGGCCAAAATTTTAGAAAAAGCGATCAAAAATGAAGAATTTTTTCGAAGCATTAATTAAATATACATACGTACGCAGTTACAGAAAACCGCGTAAGCATACAAAATCAGCTAAGCAGCAGTTGAGAAGAAGAATTTACAATATTTAGAGCTCGATGAACTCAATTTAAAGTAGAAGGTTTTTGAACAAAACGAAGCCCTTTTTATTGAATAACAAAATCTTCAAATGCAGGTTTTTTTGATAACAAGAAAACTTTTTGTTGAGTTTGTAAGCATTTTTTTGACTTAATTTAGACTACAAACTTTTTTTTATACAATTGTGTGTTGTAACGCGCCTTTTAGATTATTTTGGAAAATTTACCTATGTACCGTTCAAATAAATACAAATCAAAAAATACACAGTGTTGCCAGTTTTTTTTTTGCTCTCAAAGCTTATGTCCTCTGAAAAAGCAAACACCCTTACACAAAATCAAATACGGTATGTTACAATGTATGTATAACTAAATACATACATACATAAATTAGCAGTGCTAGATTTTTAGTATTTAGGTGAGTGAAATAATAATAAAAATTATACAAATACATAAAATATTTGAAGAATATTGAATATTAAAAAAAAAAATATTTAAACTTATATCATTTAACGACAATTAGCGCAAATGAAAAACAAAATTGAAAATTTTAGAGATATTACCAATAAATTATTATAATAATAAAAATCAAGCAAGGGATTTTATTTGTTAAAAAAAAAACTGAGCATACAAAATAATGTATTGCACCTTCACAATGTGTAGATTGATGGTGACAAAAGAAAATTTATTAATTAATTAAAGGCAAAATAAATTTATTGCAAAATTTGCTAAACTATTTAATAAGTTTGTGAGTAAGCTGAATTTAGTGCAGAAAGCGAGTAAAACTAAATTTATTAGTGACAGATACAGAAATAAAATACTAACAGAAATAGAAACGGTGAATACTGCAAGGACCGCAAAATGAAATTATAGTATAAAAAAGCATTTAATCAAATTTTCAAAATGAAAACACGCAACTACTGAAGAAAATATTTACACACATACTTCCTACAATCGCATACATAAATAATTTATTTAAGATCTCAATCTTTTTAGTCATATTTGCTAAATTTTGTTATGGTTTTTCTCTTTTTTTAAAAAGACATGTGCGAGCGCTTGGCGCTAATGAGGAGTTGATGTAAAACAATTTGTCTTTGTGATTTAGGCATATTACCGTAATTGATTTTTTGTCTATATCTCTATATTTATCGATACATTTGTCGATATGTTTACCGATAATTCGATAGCCAATATACAGCCGGGCTCCCATTTCCGAAATGGCAAAAAGTTTGCGTTTTACTTTTCAAATCGCATAATTGCGCGCTCTCACAATCGTATATCGCAAAATTTTCGCGGTTTCAAATCGGAAAAATTCTACTTAGTGCAATGAAAAGTAGGAGCGTTCCATGGTAGGTACGAGACAAATTGTACGAAGTTCTTCAGTTAACGGCTCTATTTGAAGTCAATCCAACATTTTTTCAAATAAAATATCTATGTATTCAGTTCTTTATATTTGTGTGATAAAAACTAAACAAAAAAACAGTAACTTCAAAATGTAATTGTCTGTTTGTACGGGACAAAAATTACCATTTGCCTGGAATACTCGAGTAAATGACGTCGCACGCTTAAATAATCGATTTACAAAAGCCTGGACAGTTTTTATTTATTAAAAGAAATTCTTAAGATACATTTCCCGTACTTAAAAATAAATATTAGACATAATTTATTTTTTAATTAAATATTTACGGACCACACCTCAATTTTTTCTGAAGAAAAATTGCCGAAACAACAACTGATTCAGTCGATAAATCGGTTAACTTTGCCATGTGATTCCAGAGGCAAAGTGAAGAATGCAACTTATCGATAACAAGAAGCACCCAAAATAAAACCGTACGAATTTTACGAAAACGCAAAAGTAATTGAAAATGGCAGCCCGGCTGTGTGATAACTATAGTCTATATAGATAAAGTTTTTTTTATCGACATATTTCTTGATATTGTTATCGATATATTTATCGATATTTTTCCGCCTCTTGATTAAAAAGCAGGCAAGTTAAAAAAACTTTTGAAAAGTGTGGTTCAAAATTTCTTGAGAGCTGCATAGTGGTTTAAGAAATTTTGACAGAGAAATTTTCTCTTGATTTCTTAAGCGTTTTCTACATGAAAACTTTGTTTTTCTTGAGAGCTGAATACTACTTAGCTTCACTTTTAGTAATGGTAACCTTTTGTGTGCAAATATATCCAACAAAATTTACTTAAAATTTCAGACCAGACGACCTTTTAAGAAAAGTGGTTTTAATACTTAAATTTAGTCGAAAAAATTCAAGTAATTCCTCGAAATTCATTTGATGGTATTCCGTAGCCCTAATTTTTCTCCAATAATTTTTTGCAAAACAATTGGCGCCTAACAAACTCGCCGCCCTCCATATTAAGCTTCAAGTGATGTTATATTCAGTTAACTCAGCAATGAGTTGGCACCGAGAATAAAGAATGAGAAGAAAAAAAGTTGCTCACCGCGCCTACAGATCTCACCAGCTCTTTACCCCTCAACAACATTGCGTTTGCTAAAATCAGTATGTTCACTCAGTGTTGTCGTCAATCTCATCTATCGTTAGGTAAAGGAAGCGGACAGTTTCGAAGGGGAAGTCTAGGGAGAGGGGTATTAGTAGGACATCTGATTCTCGATGAATATTGTGTAAGGCCTGTCTGTAGTTCGTTTGGTGCAGTGGATGGCTGAACTTGGTTTTTAAGATGCATGAGATGGCTTCTGTTGCTGCTGGAAGGAGAATCGACTTCCCTTGGTAGCACCCCAGCCCGAAGCAGTTGTTCAGCATAATGTTATGCTCTTTAACTGGAATCAATGGGCTCTCGCTATGTATATGATGCCCAGGCGAAGTCGGAAAGCAACCAGCGTTGCCGTTTTGATACAATTGTATCATTTTTGATACTTTTTTTTCTAAATTTTGTGATTTGATACTTTGATACTTTTTTCTTCACAAATATCCCATTTTGATACTTTTCGCTGATAGAAAAGAAAAACTTTGTAGAAGACTAAAAAAATGCAACATATTTTCATAGAAGTTTCAAAATTTTTTCTTAGAAGTGTTAGAATATATTTGAGTAAACAGTTTTATAGCCCATTAAATTTTAGTTTGTGCAAGTTTCAAGTGGCTTAAATTTACC